>CAJQUN010002748.1:0-22960 GCA_907163345.1 Haberlea rhodopensis | reverse complement strand
CAGCATCTTTGGACTGGTCCTATTCTATTCATCTGTCGATGTTGTCCAAGGGAAGTCGCTCTGTTGAGGTGCGAGCAGTTGGTGTCACAAAGGTAGCCATATTCTCGAATATTTTAAATGCTCGACTGATTACAAGATTAGAAGATTTCCTTCTTTAAGTTTTAGTTCTAACATTAATAATTCGGTCCTTTCCTCCCTTTGTGGACAGGGAGCTGCAATGATCGAATACTTGGTGAGATTGTTCACAGTAAAGCCATCTGTACACCAATCGATTATGTATTGTGCATTGGGCACTTCTTAGGAAAGGTATATGTTATTATCTTTTTCAAATTGAATATTTGAATCAGAATCCTCTCGAAAGTTTTATTATTATTGTCTCTGCAACTTTTGCATAATTCTCCATCTTAACAATGTAATTTACACGGCTATTCTGGTTCCATGCAACATAGAAATCATCAGTAAACTCAGAGTTTGAACTTATTTTCCTGGGATCCTTATTACTAGAGATGCTTCCGACTAATGGTGCCAACGTTAACTGTTGGAAAAGCAATAGGACATTACGAAACCAGAACACCTGTTAATGGGTAGTAATTAGCATAAAAATCTCATAGACGGACTTACGAATGTAGATCACATCTGTCCAACCATGTCTCTATCCATTGCGCACACAAATGGTGTTACTATATGCAGTTATATTTGGTGTTTCCTTTTTTTCACTTCTTGCTTTTGTCGTTTCCCAAGTGAAGGTTGTCCGCCCTAGTTAGTTTGGTAGGAAGGAACAGTAATAGTGGAAGACCGAATTCATGGAGTTTTTATCTCTTAGGATAGACTTGAAATATCGATGATGGGGGAGACTTGGGCTAATGAAGCAATGGCTGACCCGTTAAGCTGAGGGACGTCGATTTAGAAGCTTAAGTTTCATTTTGGGGAGGGCTGTCATTCCTGCTCTCTCCGTTGGTCTAACTCTGTAGCTGAGAACAAAACTTACATTAAAAAAGGACTATGCATGATGCTGTACTCCTGGCTTCCAATAAATGTTAGTGTTATCTTGGTAGCAGAATAGCTTGTAAATGTGAGAATGACAATGACGTACCATCAGCAATGCCATTAAATTCCCTCTGACCTTAGTCTCCTTGCTTCAGGATGAGGATGTGTACACATTTTTCGAACCAGAGCTTCCCCCAGATTTCACGAGTATACCAAGAACGAAAACTATCAGATTCAATGAAGCCCAACATCGAGAAAAGGCCAAGTACGAAGCTTCCCTCTGGTAGAGGCAGCTCCAAGTCTCAGAGCAACATCAGCAGAATGATCCAAATTCAGACAAGAAATCAAACGGAAGCTCTGCTGGAGCAGCCGGCGGTCATCATCAGAAAATACATCTTGGAACGTGCTCGATCTGAAGAAGGAAAACTACTTTTCTTGTGCTGTTGGTCGACCTCGTACTAATGCTCGGTATCTTCTCAACACCCAGACGATGTGGTGCTTTCTGAAGAAGATGGCGGAACCTTTTTGAACTTTTCGTCGTTCCATTGAGTGCATGAAGCTAAAGTGATGATGTCCTGGTATTGAATGGGGGTTGTGGGCCTATACAATGTTAAGTTATACTTTAAATTAAGTAGCACTGCTGCTTTTGCGGTTACCTACATCTCTACTATGGGTCTGATCATGCAACTTATTATTAGTTTGAGCATCATCTGATTTCAGGAATAGAAGGTGCAAATAGGGAAACAAATATTGGTAATTAGCCGCCAATTCCCCTACTAAGTGCTGTAAATGCAGGCTTGTTTAAGTCAACCCTGTTCCAGGGAGTTAGCTTTGAGCATCTGCCGCTCTGCTGTATCAGTTAGCATTTGAATTAACCGTAACGCAGTGATCATAAGAAAACGCAAAATCGTTCACGCCTCTTCAATATGGACTAATATAACACAAGCATGGCCGCTGTAACCGATTTATCTGTATTCAAAACCATACTAAAAGTAGAATTTAAACCTAAAGCTAAAACAACTGGTGAACTTAACAAACACTTAGGGGCGTAACATGTGCCAAATCAACTGATACAAGATGCAGAATCGTCTCAATGGTATCCATAATTTGTTTACTCCACTGGAGTTCTCCTGTTGGGTTCAGAAACGTACTTGATCAATGACTCCTTGATCGGTAGTAACTCAGGGAACTGTGTCTTCAGCTTAGAGGCATCATCTCATGGAGCAACGGTGACCTTTGCTTGCTCTTCAATTGTAAAGTTCGCCCACTTGAATTCCAGATCGCTATATTTCTTGTGTATGTCCAAGATTTCGTTTTGGCTGACTACTCCAGGGTCTGTGAAGTTTTATATGCCTCTGAGATTGCTCTTTGCCATCTCAATTCAAATAAGAAGAAGCTAATCCAATATCGTCACACTGTTGGGAATGTTGCATACCTTATTATACAGAGAAATCTTGGTGATGAAATTGCGTGGGCTGTTCAGGTCTGAGCATATTGGCATTCAAACTCTGAGAGTGATACATTGTCATATTCTTTCAAAAGCTCTTCCACCGATATAAATTTTAATCACAAATAGTTTTAAACTTTTGTTTTTAATCAAATACTAGTCCCAAAATGTTGTTTTTAAAAAGTAATATCAAAAACCTTATTCAATCATGAGACTACTTTGTTTAGAAAATAATTTATTTGAGACTTAAAAACATTTATGTTAGATTATGTTGATTAAAAACAATTCATGTAAGATTATATTTGATTAGTCCTAAAAGTCTGAGACGGATATTGGAAAAAGATCATATTGACATTTTTTAAATTTACCCTAAAAATATATATAAATGAAGTAATTTTATATATTTGATTATTGGAGACATTCGATTGTTGGTTAAAAAAAACAAATAAATCGTTATATCGAATCATATAATTGATTCAATATTATAGCTTTTTAAACTGATTATTGGTCATTAAAAATTTGTAGATATTGACTATCTTGCCCTTTGACTGGTACGTTAATTAGAGGAAGCGGTGCTGTCGGTTAGGTATTAGCCAAGGGTGGTGGACCTAATGGTAAATTAAGAATTTTGAATGGCTAAATATAATTAATGTGAAGTTGAGGTGCCAAGACAAGATTAAGAAAATAGAAAGTTGCCAAGATTGTACCACATAATTCTTTATTTGCGAAAATATAATCGGCGCTAACTAATTCTTTTGTAAAAAGTATATATAAATTTAGATTAATTTGAAATCTCGTCGGAAAATACCCATTAAATAAAAAAAATTCCAAGTTAAGGTCAGTTTAACAAAGCTTGTTGATGCCTATTGCCTACCAAATTCAAACATTTTGCTTGCTTTTACAAAAAATAGAATCTATCATCAAAATCAGTTGGCAATTTAAAATTAGGATCATCAAAGTTCATATTTTTTTTTTGTACCTTACGTTCGTTTGTTTAACAAAATAACCGATTATGAAAAATGTTATTAAAGTGACCCAAGTCACCATTTCAGACGGCGATTTCATTTGAAGTCGCTACCTGAAATGTCGTCTTCAAGTCTGAAAAAAAAAAATTATTGAAGAAGTCATCTAAGATAAAGCCTTCAATAAAACAATATTTTTTTGATGAAAACGCCTCAAATAAAAAAATTATTTATTTGATGAAGATGCCATCTCAGATGTCGTTTTCATTTCTAGAAAAAATAATAATAATTGAAGGAGCCATCATGGTGCCTCCAATAAAAAAAATATTTTTGTTGAAAGCGCCATTTGATATGTCACCTTCTTTAGTATATATACCGGCCAAAGCCCTCCATTTTCTACAACGAAACAAATTCACACAATAATTATATTGTTCTCTATGATTTTATCGTTGAAATTGTCGAATCTCTATCAATCTTAATTCGCCGCCCTTCAAGTGTTTTCAGGTAAAAATCTTGTTATATCAATTTTATCATCTTCAAATTTACATTTTATACTAATTACTTGTAATGTTTTTACTTTTGTATGTCGATATGTCGATTCAAATTTTATTGTATTGGGGAGGTAATATATTACAAGACTCATATGCCATTAGATATGAACGTGGTCCATCAAGGAGTAACTACCTCTAGTTGAGAACCAGATGACGATCCCATAGATGCTGATATTATTGCTCCTAGGCCACTATCAGACAGTTTTGCTGAAATGGGAAATGATATTCAGTCTGAACCAGAGGGGATTCCTTCTGAGGATGAGGCTGATGATGATGAGGTTGACATTTGTGTCATGTCTGAAACAATTGCTAATCAAGAGTACATCGATTTTGTTTGAGATATGTTTGTTCAAACTTTAATAGTCGTTTCAAATCCATTCATTTGAAAGACTTATGTTGCTGGATTAGAAATTAGCCAAGCAAAAAAAACTGATTGCGCAATGGAAGAGATAAAAGTTATAGAACCAATGGCTTTCGATTACTTGAGTTGTATTGATAAGACTCAATGTTCTCTTGCTCATGACGGAGGCTAGCATGTGGTATCATGACCATAAATATGTCAGAATGCATAAATGGAGTTATGAAAGGTGCTCGTCGACTTCCAATCACCGCCCTTGTGCAATTAACTCTTGATCGTTGTGTGCTATATTTTTTTTAACGCCTAAAGAAGACGAATGAATGATTCAAAATAATCAAGAATGGCCAGATTATGTCTTCGAAAGCTATGCTCGTGCTGACTATCATTCCATCCATCATGATGTCCAGATGTTCGATCGTAAACAACTAACAAAACTATGTTATCACCATAGTACAACCATTAATGCCTCGATATGACTCATACATATGTGATATGGTTATGGCGTAATTATGAAATAATTACGATATAATGTGGACTCGAGTTTGAGTTAAATCGAGTATGTTGAATATGACAAGAATCTAGGATTTCAAGTAATGTGAAATTATGAGTTGAAGAACACCTTCCTACATTTATGAATTGGACTGGAATGGTGTTACATGGTTGATATATATGTAGCAAGAGAATTCATGTTGTAGAAAAGAGTACAAACATACATAGTTAGATAGTACTATGTCATGCATTTGACATGAATTTGAGAGGGGTTTCACCTGCATTTGGATTTCTTTGGAGGATATATATGAACCAATATTCAGATATGAAACTCACAATACACCAAAAAGCACCTACTAATCTCTACACAAGCACCTCTCAAAACCCTTGCTTGTTCTTTCATCTTTTCTTGGATTGGCAATCAAAATAGGAAGTTGAGAAAAGTGAATTCATAACTTCTTGGTAAGAATTCCATAGCATATGATGTTTATATGTTGATAGTTCATCTATGTGAAGATATGACTTGTAATCTCAATGTCTTGATTTTATATGAGATGTAATTCAATGAAATAAGTTGTAAAAAGTTATGGAAATGTGTTTATGTTAGTAAGTATTACTTCGAACAAATCGATCGCCGAAGCAGAGTAAATTATAAGGCGGTGAAATGGCTTGGCGATCGATCGGTGAAAATATGGCGATCGATCGCGAGGAAACAAAAACATTTTGGCGATCGATCGTGAGATAGTGGCGATCGATCCCGATGAAACAGAACATGTTGGCGATCGATCGGGACAAATGTCGATCGATCGCTAGGGTGTATATTTTTCAAAATATTAGATTTTTGTGGAAATTGATTTTGAAGCCTATTATAATATGATATATTGTTGATATTTTGTAGCATCATCACAGGGGATGGGGCAACGAGGCGGTTAGACATTGACGCCTGATTTATATCTTTTGTGTCGCACAACAGGTACGTGTTGACGTACGAGTATATGATATTATTGTGATGATGTGGAAATGGTATCATATGATTGGTGGTATCATATGCATGTACATTCATGAGAATCATACTGTTGAGATGGATGCCACGATAGGTATGCTGCATATGCTTTGGCATGAGAGATATACTCAGGTTGAGTATATGCTTTGGCTGTTATAACGTGTGAGGACGGTGCTATGATATGTGCTGCTAATATGAAGATCTGAGGAGGTTCCACTGACATATTGAGCTGAGATAGGCATATCATATAAGTCTCGTATAACAGGATGATGGATGAGGACATGTCATGACATATTTGCATTTGATGATGCATGATACAGAACAATCACAGTTGATGTTTATGATAGTGCTTTATCGTTTTATATTTCTTATTGATATAGCACTGAGATGGTTGTTTATCTATACTCATGTGTGATTGTTTCTGTAGGGACTCATAGACGTGGGAGGACGAGATTGTGAGTCTATTCCGCTGCGAGATGAACCACTGCTTAGGAGTTGTATTGATCTAGGTGTTTTTTGCTGTACATGTTGGAACCGAAGGGGGGGGTAAATGAGGTTCCTTGGCTACTTTAGCTTTTTAAAATGAGTTTGCAAAAATAATGAGTTTGCGTAGCGGAAGACTTAAGTCAATCGATAAATAAATAAAATGAATAAGTAAATAAATGCGTAAATAATAAAGCGGTAAATGACACGAATATTTGTTATAGAGTTCGGCGATAAATCGCCTACGTCTCCTCTTTCCGGCTAGATAGCTTCCAACCGAGGTTCCACTAGAACGAATGATCTTGCCTTGAGGGCTCCAAGTTAGCCACAATACAACTCTTTCCCGAGTACACAAAGCTCTTCACGAGCACAACACTCTTCACGAGTCTTGGCCTTAAGGGCTCCAAGGATAGCCACACAAAACTGTTCCCGAGTTACCAACACTCTTCACGAGTCTTCTTGGCCTTAAGTGCTCCAAGGATAGCCACAACACATGCACAAATTTACTTGTTGATGACTTTACAATTTCCAACTTGCGTCGGTGTTGGAGGACCTTACAAATAAATCAACAACACCTTCACGGTGTAACAACACGAAGAACACAAGACTCTATCAAAAGAAATGAATCACAAACTCCAATACAACACAAATGTATGGAGATTGCAATGCTATATGAAATTTGAATAAGCAAAGCTTTGTTGAAGTTTGTAGGCTTGTTTCTTATCTTCAAAAATGCTCCAAAGCATCCATATTTATAGTGTATGAGGCCCCCAAGGCTCCTACTAGCCGTTGCTACACATAAGGTGAAATCACTCCACGATCGCCTCGGACATCGCCTCGGGAGATTACCATCGCCGCGCCCCAATGGTCGCCAATCTTCACAGATCGCCTCAGGCGATCTAAACCAAAAATTCAATGCCGTAGCCTCGGTTGCTCAAATTCTTTCATCGCCTCAGGCGACGTCCACATCGCCTCAGGCGTTCAACGCATCGCCTCAGGCGATCAGGCCATCGCCTCGGGCGAACTCCCCCTACGCGCGAGCCTCGGCGTCGCCTCTGTCGATGTGCGTGGCGATGCTGCTCCTGGTTGCCATCGCCTGGGGCGATCCAGACCAGAATTTGCACACTTGATTTTCTTCAATCAATCCACTTTTTAACCAATAAACTGTACACTAAGTAGACACATTAGTATAACAAACACAAGTTTGTTGATCATCAAAAACTCAAAAATAATCCGGAGATAAATTAAAGCATTAAAAACACAACCATGCGTTTAAGGCTCAACAGTACATATGATGTATATTATGACAGGATTTTGTCAATATGTAACAACCTACGTAGTAAAACTCTTAATCAGTGTATGATTTACTTAATTCCTACTCACATATGTATAATGAACTGATACATAATGAATTAAGTAACGAGGACCCACAAATCATGACGTGTGGGTAATACGCATGTCGTGCATCTAAAATCAGGGGACAGCTCTTGTGGAAAATGGAAAGAGTTCGAAATACCTGCTCAATGTGATCCAAGTGTGTCGAAAATATGGCTTAAACTCAAAAACATTTGTCAAACAGTATTACAATATGAATGATATTGGAGCACATATCAAGGACGATTTGAAAAATTGTGGGAGGAGGAGTATTGGGACACCCCATGTTTTGAGTTGTACCACAACTCCACTCTGCGTTAAAACCAAAAGAGTAGGTCGAGATCGGAAACGCGTATTCAGAATGAGATGGACTAACCAGAAAGCCGTGCAAGATGACAAATGGCTTCATTTCTCGAAATCAATAAATTTGTATCTATGTGTTATTGTATAAATGATTGAAATGATAGTACGTTTCTGTATCAATATTTTTAGTTGAAGACGCTTAAGTAATATTTTTTTTTCAGACTTGAAGACGTCATCTCATGTGGCTACTTCAAATGAAGTCGCAACCTAAAATGGTGACTTGGGTAACTTTAATGACATTTCATTATCGGTTATTTGTTAAATAATATTATTTTTTGATTATTGATTAAAAACCTTAATTGAGTGGTTGTACATTCGTTTAATATATAATAATAATGATAATCTAATAATTTAGATGACTGTCTGGTTGTGAACCAAAATGGCCACCTTTCATCAGGACCTTTATTGGTTAAGTAACTGCTACACTGTTGACGATATTAAGGGGATAGTTAATTGCTTTATATCAAGTGGCTACAATGCGGTTTGACCTTTAAATGATCGGTATTTAATTAAATAAATAATAACTAAGGGTCATTTACAATTTATATTTATATTTTTATTATTAATATAAAATTATTGTGGGGTCTTGTGTTATAGATAAATTGGTAAGTTAATAAGATAAAATATTAATCATAGAAGCTGTAATTTTAATCTATACTGTCCATTTTCATATTGTAATGATTATGTATAACTTTCTGGTGTGAACTAAAATTGATACAGCATTGTTTATGCTTTCATATTGGTTAAAGTCATTATAGTGAGATTAGAAAGTTACACGTAAGCAGGAGTATTGGTGTAATTTGTCTATAGGGATTAGTGCAGCGGCAGGTATTGCAGGTGAAGCGGCCATATCATTTAAAAATCGAGGTTGTGGGGGGAGATTGGACAATTTATCATTTAATCTCTAAAAACTCCCCTTCACTAGTGGGCCGTTTTTGTTCCTCGTTTTTGGGAGGCCCGTCAAGTAGATATTTTCACATGGGTGAAGTTATTGTTTATGATTTTTAACCTAGGACATCGCGTTAGGCATACGCTCTGATACATGTGAATTAGCGCTTATCTAAAAGCCCGAGCTTAAATAGAGATCTGAAAATTTATCATTTCCCTAACAAACCCTCACAGGTAATGCCTTGTGGGGTGATATCTACCCCTTGGATAGAGATATTCACATCCAATGATTGACCTGCTCCTAAACGCTAGCATCAACCAAACTTAAAAGAAAGTATGAGATGCTTACGTTATATATATATATATATATATATATATATATATATATATATATATCTCACTTTGCATAATTTCGATATCAAGAAATGCCAGTATGCAGGAGGTGCAATGCACTCTCATTCTGGGGACATATCCAAGATGAAAAGCTACAAGATCATGTGAACAAAGAATTAAGATGGTGAACATAGTAGTATAATGCACTACCTTGCAGGCTGAGGGCAGAGGTATGAAATTTGGTAAGTGGAGCAAAAAATTTTAAAATAAAAAAACGGAGAGTAAAAAAATTTATGGGGTCAAAATATAGTTTTAGGGTGTGGGGCAAACTGCAAGAGTAGATCCGCCTGGGCTACCTTGCCTAAAGTCATGCATGCTCATGTAATGTTTTATTTATCCTATTTCTAATTGAGTACTGCACCTCAAGAATAGTGTGTGGTTTCCCATAACTAGAATTTGATTGATTCCTTTAATTTAGTAAAAGCTTAAGGTGATGTGATTTAACAAAGTGCCTAATTAAGGTCTACATCGTTTATATATCTAGAGATAGAAGTACATAACAATTGTTAATTTGTCATTTCCCATTCGATTGCTTTGTACCACACGATATCTATGTTGTCATGGAGTGGGTTGTGTTGAATTGGTGTCTCATCTAAAAACTCAGTCTGGTAAAGAGATTAGACAATTTATCATTTATTCTTTAATACTCTCATTATTTGTGGGCCGATTTCTTCCTCTCTTTTTTGGAGTCCATCAAGTGGATATTTCATGTAGGTGGAGTTGTTGTTTATGGTCGTAAACTCAGAACATCGACATTAGTCAGATGCTATTATACAATATTCAATTGTCGTCTCATCTAAATAGGTCCAAGCAATGATCCGAATTATGTTGAAGACAGAAAGTGTGAATATAAGGTAATCCAAAAGGCAAAATACATGTGTACATAACCATTTATATAGTTGCCCGAGCACACTCAATTCCTTACGTCGCATATTTTCACTTGACTCCTAAGCAATCTCAGCAATCACACTGTCATAGCAAGTCCTTCAGTGTAGTGTAGTTCTCTCTACTCTAAGTGGTTGTTTCTCCTACATGTCACATTACAATTTACCAACATATTAATCAGAGAGATACAAAAAAGATACTATTAAGATATACGAGCTCTGATGATTCCGACCACTCAAGTATATTAGCTAACACAAGGGGTCGAATTCGAGATTACCTTCGTATGAAGGTCGCTTTCTTCTTCACACTGATGCAGTGGCATTCCCCTCTGATCATACAGAATGAGTCCAGTAAATCTTGGGAGCTTACACTTTTCACCATTAGAATTGGCCTTTGCCACACGGCGGAAGTTGAATCATGACTCTGCCACCCTACGTCCAATCCTTCAACATTTCTTCCCACAGGCAATGCAGTAGGTGTTTCGCTTTGACTCCACTTAAATATCCTTCCTCCCATTTGCTTTTCCCGCTCACCGTACAGACCCTAATAAAGCATTCTTCACCGAGTCCCACCGCCTGTATACTGGAGGCGGAGCCGCCGATGTATCTATGCATGCTTCTTGATTTAAATTATCAACCCCCTTTTGCTTACATTTTGATCTTCTCTTTATTGCTGCCACTACACATATAGTGATCACCAAGATTGAAATGCATGAAAATAATGCAATAGCCTTTTGCGTTGATAGCTTCCATTTTTCTTCCAAATTCCACAAAGCTTCCATTTATTCTACGATTGTTTGAAATCTGTGTTTACGTATTCTGAGATATATTTCATTGTAGGGATCATAATTAAAAAACAATTAAGTGGAAGTTGTGTTGTCTACGAAGGCTCCAGTGTGAAGGATCACCGACGGTATGGGCCGTTGGATTATGATCTGTGGGCCATAATAGTGTATTATTGTGCTATTTATTAGCCGTTGGAAATAATTAATGGCTTCACTGTTTGAAGTTTTTGGATTTCATTCAGTCACAGGCCACACCAGAATTCAATAAGCATCACATCAGTCCCAATAATTTGTCCGTATATCATATATGCATCGATTTAACACCAACTCAATATTAAATATAATATTTTTTAAATAAAATATATATAAACTAACGTATCAATCATTTTAGACCAATCATAATGAGTTGATCCATATATGAAGCATACAACAAGTTTGCATTGACTCAACTGACCAGCATATTGTCACGACCCGCAGTGTTTCACACGATCTTGCCGACCAAGCATTATGGACGCTCGAACTCATTCATTTCAAACTTGGGGCAAGATTGCAATTTTACTTAGTTTTGTGGCTTTGGGACATTCCGGAAGCTCACGGAAGCTTGAAGAACACTTTGGAGCAACCTGGAATACTCTTGACTTCACTTGTGCATTTTTTGGATTCTACAATCTTGTGGAGCATACATAGGACATTATAGAATCATGTAGATGTTCTAGAATCTTATACATAGAACATGGTAGAAACATGTAGAAGGGAAGAAGATCCTAGAAAGTCTTTCACAACCATTAGATCAAATTGATCACCTCCATCCATTGAGGAGGTGGACATGTATATATAGGATGTAGGAGTTCATTTGTAATCATTCAAGTTTTCAATCAAGTATTCAAGCAATTTACTATTCAAAGCATTCTATCAAGCTCTCTTTGTGTTCTTTCTCTTTATAGCACTTAAGCAACCACCTTGGGAGGAAGACTGACTTGCTAGCAACGCGGGTACTTGTCAAGTGCCGCACGAGTTCGAGAAAGTCTGGGTGAAACTCTTATCCCGCGGCTCTTAAAGCTTCCGCACTCAAGGTTGTTCATTGGTGGTGCTGCTAGAAGAAAGAATGTCGGAAACATGGGTGGTCCAACAACCCGAGAAGCAGGAGAAGGCACCGAGGAAGGGCCGAGGCCAGTCGAGGGAACCATCGGTCAACTTTATTGATGGCATGGAGAGCCGGATGATCCGACTGGAGCAATACATGGCAAATCACTCCAAGCCTTCGAGGATGTGGCCGAGAGGGTTCGGAACTTGAAGAGAACACCTCAGGGGAGGAGTTTCAAGGCCAGGTACTCCAACAAATTAACTCTTTCAATTTTTATGTTAAGAATCAATTTGATGAATTTAGGGGCATGATTGAGGCCTTGCAAGAAGAGTTCAAAACTCTCAAGGCCGACATGGTGCTATGCAAGCAGGCAATGTCCAATGCAGGGGATCATGTGGCCACAACACCAGCACGGATCGATGTTCCAAGGCCAAAACCGTACAATGGGGATAAAAATGCCAAGGAACTCGATAACTTTTTGTGGAACTTGTAGCAATACTTTTATGCCTCTATTGTGCGGGACAACGAGGCTAAGATTCGCATGGCGCCTCTATTCTTGGTCGACGTGACAATATTATGGTGGAAGAGGCGTCACGCTGATATTGAGCGAGACACATGCCGCATGGAGACATGGGAAGATTTTAAGGCGGAGCTCAAGCGTCAATTCTACCCCAAGAATGTGGAGTATGAGCCTCGTGGTAGGCTACAACGACTCACACACAACAAAACCATTAAGGAGTACATCAAAGAGTTCCAAGAGATCGTCTTGGAGATCCCGGAGCTGACTTACCGAGAAGCATTTTTTGCATTCCTTGATGGTCTCAAGCCGTGGGCAAGGTAAGAGCTCACAACACGTCAGGTGCAGGATTTGGCTACGGTAATTGCATATGCCGAGAGCCTTATTGAGTTATGACCCTTCAAAGACGTCGATAATAGAAGAAAGGAGGATGAAGACCAACTTGTGGGAGGCAACCAATCAAACTCAAACCAAAACCACAACAAAGGAAATGCACGAGGCCGCCAGGCAACAAGTCCAATGACCGGGGTCGGACTTGCTACTTTTGTCACAAGGCCGACCACATCATGGCCAATTGCCCAATGGTGAACAACTAGCAGCCTTGACAGACGAAGACGTGGAGCCGCGGGAGGAAGGCACAAAGATCGGATCTCCACAACTTCTCAGTGACATGGTGCTTGGGCTAGAGTGGCTCGATGAGGTACGAGCATGTATTCTACCCTTTTCTAACTCCTTATATATTCTGGGTGCAAACACCCCATGCACTATACTGGACAAGAGGGAGGCCAAGGGGCCGAGAAGGTTGTCGGCCATTGAACTTACAAAGGGGTTTAAAAGTAACGAGGAGACTTATGGCATGTTTCCGAAGATAAACGAGGGGCCTAAGACTAAGAGCCTGGGGAAGTTGCCTATGGGGGTCAAGGTCGTGCCTGGGGAGTCCAAGGACATCATGCCAAAGGAACCGCGGAAAAAATTACAACAAAAGAGGATGGAGGACCACAAAATGAAGCAAGTAAATGATATTGGCCCGCCTTCGCACAAACCATATCGGAGGACACCGATAAAGCCAACATCGCTACGGGATACACATGGAGCAGCCCCAAAGCGGATACATCTGCCAAGTCCTTACAGGAAAAGACTGATTTGGATCGAGCATCCTGGGCACAACCGCCAAAAAGAGGAAGAAATGGACATACATTAAGCCACGAGCGGCTGAGTTCAAGGAAGAGGACCTTGTAATGGTGAAGCCACCCCAACAGTTCAAGTCCTTGTGGTCCCCAAACAATGAGGTTGGACGGAAATATGACGTCCCCCATACATCGAGTACTTCGTGCAATGGAAAGGTCTACTTGAGGTAGAAAGAAGTTGGGAACACAAAGATCAATTATGCCACTATGCGCACAAGGAGCTATGTGGCGTGTAGGCGACGAGGGCGTCACCAACTTAGGTGAGGGAGAATGTCACGACCCACAGTGTTTCACATGATCTGGTCGACCAAGCATTACAGAGGTTCGAACTCATTCATTCAAACTTGGGGCAAGATTGCAATTTTACTTAGTTTTGTGGCTTTGGGACATTCCGGAAGCTCCGGGAAGTTTGAAGAACAATTTGGAGCAACCCAGAATACTATTGACTTCACTTGTACATTCTTTTGGATTCTAGAATCTTGCGGAGCATACATATGACATTATAGAAGCATGTAGATGTTCTATCTTGTACATTGAACATGGTAGAAACATGTAGAAATGAAGAAGATCCTAGAAGGTCTTTCTCAACCATTAGATCAAATTGATCACCACCATCTATTGAGGGGGGTGGACATGTATATATAGGATGTATGAGTTCATTTGTAATCATTCAAGTTTTCAATCAAGCATTCAAGCAATTTACTCTTCAAAGCATTATCTCAAACTCTCTTTGTGTTCTTTCTCTTTCTAGCACTTAAGCAACCAACTAGGGAGGAAGACCGACTTGCTAGCAACGCGGGATTACTAGTCAAGTGCCGCACGGGTTCGAGAAAGTCTGGGTGAAAAACTATATCCCGTGACGATATGCTCTTCTAATAAGTTTCGATTTTGATGAAAATATTGTTTACCACTTTTTTATTTTTCATAATTTTGATATATTATTCGATACTTTTCGCTATGAATTTGATCGAAAATCGAAGGAAAAATCCAAAATTGATAATCTTAGTGGTTGAAAAATGAGAGTGTTTGTTAAATACCAATCATACAATTAAATTTAATTATTGCGAGTTGAGAAAGTTACAGTTAGCAAAATAAATAGTAATAAATTCGCTTCAAACTTATCATTGAGTTTAAACTTTATAAAACTAAATAATATTGTACTGCTTAATAAAATAATACTTCATTTCTCATGGGAGTAGGGGTGTTTAAAGGACCGAATCGGTCCGGTACGATCCGGAACTGGCTGGTTTCGGATCCGTTAAGCACGGAACCGGTCCGATCTGTTAAGAAATCGGATCGGATCCGGTTCCGATTCCAATGGTTGCGGATCGATCCGATCCGGTTCGTTATGTTTTTTTTTTTTGAATTGTTTTTTATTTTCAAACATTTTTTTGAATTTTTTTATTTTTTTGATGTTGTAAATGTTTCCACAATATTCATCACAAATTTAATATATTTCTTCCTCATTTCATAATATAAATGCATACAAATAATTGTAAAGAGATTGCATTTGAAAATCTAAATAAAAAATATTACTATTTAGCACTCTTTATAATTGATAAGTATTATTTTGATGTTATCTTCTTCTTGCTCGTCATAATGATTTACGAATTCGTCAACAGAAGGTTCGGCATGTTGTTCGGGTTGTTGCGTTTCGACGTTCATAGATGAACCACCAACATTGAGTTCAGCAAAAAAATCATAACTTTCATTTCAAGAATTGGCACAAGCAAATTTATTGCCGAAGATGAACTAAGTGATAGACGACCGGGGACGAGACCCCGACTGCGACCCTGGCTACAACCAGCGTGCTAGATGAAGATGCCATTATTATATAAGTAAAATGTAGATTGCACAATGGAGAAAGAAATATGAGATTGAAGTATATAATTTGAAAGAATGAATTCTGAGGATTTACAAATCACAACACACATATTTATAGTTATTTTTTTTAAAAAAATTAAAAAATAAAATAAATCTGAACATGTGACAACGACTATAGAGTCGTTGCCAATCGTTCAGCAAGGCAACGGATTTATAGCCGTTGCCTTGCTAAAATGCTTTTATTTTTTTTATTTTTTTTATTTCGAAACTTACCGGTTCCGGAATCGGAATCGGTCCGATACCACCGAAACCGATGGTGCTACCGATTTGAAGGCAAGGAACAGCCCTGAACCTATTTTTTACCGGTTTCAGAACAGTTCAGAACCTGTTAGCCCGGTTTCGGTTCCGGTTCCGGTTCCGAACCAAGCTAACCGGTTCGGTTACAGGTCGGGTTCAGATTGACGCGGCCCGATAAGCACCCCTACATGTTAAAATAAATAAGAGATGTGGTTTAATCCAATCATTTCAACAATGATAATTGTGTTTTTTTTTTCTACAACACACACTATAATTGAGAAGGTCTTTTCATTCAAAATGGGATAATTAGAAAAATAATAATAGTCAAACATATTTTATTGATTTGTGAACTTTTTTAAAGTTTTATTGTTAAATAACTTTCAAACACATAAAAAAAAAGAACAAAGAAATGTCGAAAATTGAAAATCTTATATTTCAAAACAATGATCAATGTTATTTGTTTAAATAATCTACTCGATAGGGTTAGGGTCTTTGTTTGTACAGATAAAAGGGGAAATATCTCTCAAACTATATGATCTAATTTGGCTTTCGGTAAAATATATGCCAACAGTTTTGGTGAATTTATCTCTTAGTTTCTAACATTAAAGTTTTTTCGAGGTGTTAAAGATACATTTTCGGGTTGTTGAATCTATACTATATTATAATGCAAGAGCACCCTAGAGTAACTTCTTTGGTGAAGCCCTTTTCATAATTCCAATATTGCCCCTCATGTTATGCCATGCTAATTTTTTTTAATCCAAGAATACCCCCACAATACAAAAATAAAACTTAGCAATTTAAAATTAAAAACACAAGCTTCCTTGATATTTAAAAATATAAACGATTTAAATAAATAAAAAACCAAATTTTTTTTTTATTTATAATTCGAATAAATAGAAGAAAAAATTTATTAAAAATAAGGTAATTTTTATAAATATTTATTATAATAAAAAAATTATATATAAAAATAAACGATTATATATGTACGCAACGCGTGCAGGTGTCGCTAGTTATTATTATGGAAGAGAGGTGAAAGTTGTGGTAGCTACACACGATGATTTTTTAAATAAACAGTCCGCCCCTCAAATCCAAAAATATATAAGTTCTAAAAACAAAAAAGAAAATTAAATCAAACAAAAAATTATTAAAAAATAAAAAAAAAATTTATTGTACACAAAATATTTAAATGTACTCAATGCGTATTATCTATCGATAATTATGAATGTATTTCATATCATTTATCTTGTACAACTGCAAATGTTTAGTTGTATTTTGAAGTTATACTGATGTTATTTTTAAGGATAAAATTGTTGAGAATTGTCATACATTGAGAGTTAAAAATATGATAGTTTTTATAAGATAACGTGTCATTTTAATCATTGCCAATTGATTTTGAGTTGGAACTTGAAACCCTATGTATTCGTCACATGATATTAAAACAGATTCTCATACGATTGATTACTCCGTTGGCATGTTCACCGTCGCCCACATATCAGTATATATGACACGTGAGGGGACGTGTTACTATACTAACTCTTGATAAGATACATAGATTACACCACTTATTGATAATTGATTTTGTGTTGAAATATTATGGATTCGTCGCAAGCAATTATCGTGAGAATATATATTCGGTTTACACATGCATTGCTTATTTTATTGCGTTTTTGGCATTATTTAATTCAGAAAAAAACAAGAATGAGCTGACACGGATGTGTAATGGCAGGTGGGTCGCGCTGTCACGGTCACCAATACTGAATCGATCATCTACACAGGTAATTGTAATCGATACGAAAACATACCAGCGTGATCGCAATTCTGCCACACGAATCTGCTGCTTTACTTGTACTGGGAAGACCAAATGCTTTGCCGCGTAATGGAAATGAGGATACAGTCTTGCACTACCAAAGCTACTCATTTTCAGGCACCACTAACTCTAGGATACACAGCACCAACGCCCCCGCCCAAATTACTCCTCTCTAAACTCTCATATCCTAGTCTAAAACTTGAAATCTCCCCACCTCCAGCATTTACGAACGACCCATTTCATCTCAAGGTCCAGATTGAAATCGCCTCTGTGTGGAAATTCGTCGAACGAGTTGGCTACTACTGATAGCAGGAGCTGGCTTGAAGTGGTTGGAGACGCGATAACTACTGCGTTTCCCTTGTGGGTGGCTTTGGGCTGCTTACTGGGTCTGGTGAGGCCCAATTCATTCAATTGGGTCCAGCCTAAGTGGACTGTGATGGGAATCACCGTCACTATGCTTGGCATGGGATGACACTCACCTTTGATGATCTTCGGGGCGCGCTCGCTATGCCTAAGGAATTGTTTTCTGGTTTGTGCTACAGTACTCGGTACTCCTGCTGCTTGAATCTTTTGATTTTCTTTAGCTTTTTAACAAATTTGTTATGGATATCATTGAATCCTAAAAATCACAGTGTCGAGACATGTGTCGAACACTTCTAAGACACGGACCCTCCACGTCGCATGTCCTTAATTTTTTTTGAAAAATAAGATCGGATACCCAGTCGATATTCCCCTCAAAATCGGACACCGGTATTGGACATGACCAATGGGTGTAAACGACACAAAAAGGACACTTTTGGGGTTAATTGTACAATCAAAAAGTTTTTTTGCTGAACTTGGTGTTAATTGAAATAACATAGAGTTGGTGTTAGTGATTATTCAGTGACATGCATTTATTTATATGCCTTTTGAATTTGGTAATGATACTTTTGATGTTATCTTTTATTTGGAAGCGTTTGTTATATTTTATGTTAATTGAAGTAATATGTATTTGGTGTTACTGTGAGTGATACTATGATGATTTGATTGACATGCATTTATTTATATGTTTTGAATTTGTTAAAATAATTTTGTTGTTTTTACATGATTTTAGAATTAAAAAAATGTGAATTTAGTATTTTGTAATATATAATATAATAATATATATATATAATATATATATATATATATATATATATATGCGTATCGTATCTTGAAATTTGAAAATCTGTGTCGCCGTGTCAGTGTCCGTGCATCATTAGCTCGAACTGCATCAATTCTGTCACATTGCAATCTACAGTAAGATGTCAACTAAGATAGAAATTACTCAAAATTTATGGTGGCATGCTTGTTGGCCCATGTTATTTAGGTATAACCGTATACATGCACCTCACATGTGCATTTGTAGGTGAACACGAAAGTCTGAACTTCACATACGTTGGTTTTTTTTTTCTAAAAGTGTTTGCTTTAACCCCAAGATGCTTGTTGACTAAATTTGGAGTCCATCTCTTTTAGACTCGTGGTCTTAATTTAATTTGTTCAACTTTCTGATTTGGTCGTTGAGGAAATTGAATATGAACGAATGTATACTTTGATAATCTTTGCAAGTAAAAAGAAAGTTGAAAGTGATGCAATTTAATTCGAGAAAGCTGATCTTTACTTAATGCCGGAACATGGGTTCCTCTGGCACTGGCAGTAGGGAGTTTCCAACTTATTTGCATAGTTAACAGAAGATACATGTGAATAAAAAAAAGTTTATATATACATGTATGCTTATATGGAATGATCTACCCAATCTGTACGCATTTACTTATTTCTCAATTGTAACCATAAGGTTGTTTGGGTTATGGAAAAGGTTGAGGAAAAATTATGGTAAAACATTTTGTTTGCTTGATTTTAAAGGTTAATTTGTGTTGTGTTTTAAAGTAGATTTTTGCCTATCCTTTGGGATTTATTTCTTCCTTACTCTTGATAAATCCTTTTTTTTATTATATATTCAACTATATCTAGCATACTTTTTGCAAATTGATAACATTTTGCTGAGAGAAAATGAGATGAAAACCAACTTTCTTGATTTTTCTTTTGCTTTTCACATCCATCAACAAATTCTGGAGTCCAGACAAGTTTTAAAGGTTTTGGAGAAGTTAATGATTCATTGGTTGAGACCACCTTGGTGTTTCTAATCCAGTTATATATCTTTCTTTAATCTTCGCCACACTCGTGGAGGTTACATCTGTTGTCGCAGGTGATGCCATTATCTGGTTTTTCGTGAGCAAGCTCTTAAATTTGCCATCCTATTACGCAGCTGGCTTAATATTAGTTGGCTGCTGTCCTGGAGGTATATGAGATGGAATACTCTCTTGTTTTATCGCATGATTTCTGCTGGTTAACGATATGCATGTTTTCTGTGCATTTCTTATCAGGGACTGCAAGTAATATTGTTACTTACATTGCACGGTAGGTAAATATTCGGCGCAGCCATCTTTAATTTGTTAAATATGTTAATGAAAAGTCCTGACTTACATTATTCTACAGAGGAAATGTGGCTCTTTCTGTGCTGATGACTGCTGCAAGCACCCTCTCTGCTGTGGTTAATAGCACATATCCTGTGTTCAGTTTATTTATGATTGCTTGTTTCTCCTATTTCAAACTGCTTGTCCAAATTGTGGGCACCAATTATCTGAAAGACTGAAACAAACATGGCCTATTTTTCTCAATCTTTTTAGCATTTTTTACAGGTTATGACCCCTTTTCTCACAGCAAAACTTGCAGGGCAATTTGTTGCTGTAGATGCAGTGGTCTGTTCATGTCAACTCTGCAGGTCATTTTTCTGTCTCCATCCTTGCCACTGACTTTTATTTCCTTCCTGGCATATAGTCTTCAAATTACTGCTGATAATCAATTTCTGTACAATTAACTCACAAATTCAGACTCTGAATCGTTCAGGTTGTGCTTCTTCCTGTTTTAGCTGGTGCATTTCTAAATCAGTATTTCCAGAAACTGGTTAAATTTGTATCTCCATTGATGCCGCCTATTGCTGTAGTAACTGTTGCGGTTCTTTGTGGAAATGCAATTGGTCAGAGTTCTTCTGCAATTCTCATGTCTGGTCGACAAGTGGTCCTAGCCGTTGCTCTTCTTCACGCATCTGGTTTTTTCTTCGGTTACGTACTTTCAAGAATTTTTGGGATTGACGTGTCATCATCAAGAACAATTTCTATCGAGGTTGGCATGCAGGTATGTATTTGCTCTTTCACAAACATAAGTTATTGAATTTAATTATGTTTAGAGTTTTTACAGCAGACTTCATAACATAGATTTTTCGAGGTCTTGGACCAATCTGCAGCTTATTCTTTAACATGTTTTATATTTGGGCTTCAGAACTCGGTCTCGGTATTGTCCTTGCGACTCAACACTTCGGTGACCCATTAACTGCAGTGCCATGTGCAGTTTCTAGTGTGTGTCACTCCATCTTTGGAAGTGCATTGGCTGGAATCTGGGACGAAGCGCCCCGGTTCAAAATGTGAAGCAAAACAGTGCAAAAAAAGAAAACTAGCCCAAAACTTGAAATTATGAGCAATTTGCATTTGTTCTTTTGGATTATATGGATTTTATTTTTTTACCTTTGGATTTTTTCCTTTTTTTTTTGTCTGGTTTTTTTTGGTGGATTTGTTAGTTTTTCGATTTGCAGAAATGTTGGAACTGAATGGAGTTTTAATTTTTTTAGTAGTTCTGTAACAGTCATGAATATTTGCATTTGCAGTTGCTATATATATATATATATATATTATAAATGTTTGGTCCTCCCATGCTCAATTAGCCATTACAGAGAAGAGAAGCCAAGAATTTGTATTACTAACTTCTGCTCGTGTTTTATATTTCGTGTTCATTAGCATGTAGGCAAAAGGTTATTCCCACGTAATTGAAAATATAGTTATTTTAGGTATTATTTGTTGTGTTTGTCCAAAGCTAACTAGTATAAAATATTTTGTCAAAAAAGAATCTTCAACTAGTATCGCTTTGCCACATAATAAATCAAATATTTTATGTTAAATAATTTTTATGAAATATCTAGATTATATATGAAAATTTAAAATTTTAGAGATGGTATTTTGAAGAAGATAGTTATTTAAATAGGATAATTTTAGTTATTTTTAACTATATTTTGTACTTTTTTGTATTGGGATTGATATAGTAGTTTTAAAATTAAATAAGACTAGAGCAAATCTTACAATTATATTTGGACAAAATTGAGATAGTTTTTTTATTTTAGTAAATTTATAAAATATTATGGAGAATTATACGAGATATAATTGTGTTGTAATCCATTTTAATATAGCTTTTTTTTTTTTGTGTTGTAATATTTTATTATATCGTAATATTATGTATACATATCGGTGTAATTTTTATTATCGTGTTGTTCGAGAAGAGATTCGTTGGTAACTTAAACAAATCATTCGTGAGTTTCATTGTAATTAAGCAAACCTTAGATGGGGTTCATAAAATAATTAAACCGATCCTCGTGGGTGGCTACAGCTACAGCTTACCTTCATATTCTTGAATCTGGATAAACTATATGTGCGATGAACAAGTTTACAACCATCTCTTGTATACATTTGTGTAGCCAAGTTGGCCACAAGGGTGACAGAGAAAAAGCAAGAAGCTAGAAATATCTGATTCAGCAAGCCATGGTTGAAAAACACAAACTGTGGATGAATATGCGGCATGGAAAGAAAGATACTTGGGCTACAAATGCCAGTCCAAGACAATCCAGGGCCGTGGCAAATCTGGATGATCATGCTCAAAAGTGGCAATATGGACACTTGGGCTGCTATATGTCCCGAAGATGGTAAGAAATCGAAAAACATTTCCACCAGAATCTCGATGTCCTTGCTTTGGACAAGGTTGCATGAAGATGCCACGAATCTACCATTACTACACGAGCGTGCAACATTATCATGGAAACATAACTTTGAAGGGAAGTTTTCTACGGCACATGGGATTTAGATGTTCCTATTGAAGAAGCAAAATTCATATACTCGGTGATTTGGGAGAAGAGTTGGGGAAAAGGGGAGTTGAAAGTTTCATCATGTGCTGAAAACATCACCTTTGTATCCTTGGAGCATTCTATACTTAAGATCAGATGCTACAACAGGATATTCAGGAGGGTACCATTATATGACCAGAGGAATGTCGAAAATCGTAAGTTTCTTGATTAAATTGTTACAACCAATAATTACTATAATCAGTACTAACTTGTCTCGTATGGTGTATTGCTCATAATTCCAAGTCACCAAATTC
>CAJQUN010002747.1:0-22962 GCA_907163345.1 Haberlea rhodopensis | reverse complement strand
GGCAACGTGGGTTTGGGATAGGAGACCCTGCGGCTTCTGTCGACAGGCTTGGTGGAAAGGGTAGGTATGGAGGCGGCGAAGGTGGTTCTGGTGGTGCCGACGGTAGTTCTGACGATGGGGGTCTGGCGGTGTTTGTGGTGGTGGTCGCTGATGGTTTTGATGGTGGGGGTTGGTCTGTGGCGGCGATCTTGCTTTGTTTGTTGTGGTGGCCTTCGATGCTTGGGTTCCTTTCTGGCCGTGGTTGCGAAGTAACCCTGCCTCCCACCATGAGTGGGTTTGGCCTGGATGCTCGGCGACTGGGAGAGTCCTGAGCGTTCATTTTTCTTCACAATTCTGGTCTTGTGAGCTCTCTCCCCTTTTGTTTAAACTCTCTCCTAATGGAATTACTTTAGATTTGGTTTCTGTATGTTATTTGTTGGTGTGTTTTCCTTGGAGCTTTTGGTTTTTGTGCCCTTTTGTTCCACTAGTACGTCGGTGGGTTGAGTGCTTGGTTAGGCCTTCACTGGCACGTCTTTTGGATTTTCGGTGTCGGTGGGTTGAGTGCTTGGTTAGGTTTCACTGGCACGTCTTTTGGATTTTCGGTGTCTTTGTTGGGTCTTCACTGGCACGTCTTTGGATTTTCGGTGTTGGGCTTGCTCTGGACCATAATGGGTGGTTTGTGCCTTGTTTTACTTTAGGGTACTTTTGGAGGTGGCAATGTAGCTCGTGTTCCATCATTGCTGGGGATTGGTCAGGTTTTGATGGCTGGAGTTCACGATTTCGTGCCCCAGACAACATCTTTCTCTTCGGTCATCTTCTTCGGGTTTGGGTTTCTGGATTCGAGAGGTTGTGCGATTTGTGTTCCTTTTTAGAATTGTGTCTATCGTTATACTCGTGTACCTTCCGCGGTTTTGGAAGACAGTTTCCTCCCACAACCTTTGTATGACCTGCCTCGGTTGAGAGGATCTGCGTGGCCTATGCACTTTTCAGTCAGGGATTTTACACTCATGCTCTGTTGCAATCTCTTCAATGATCTTTTAGTTTACCTTTACAGGATGTTGTTTGACCCTGCGTGGCACTTTGGCCTTTCTGTCGCTAGCCTGATCTCGTTCTGTATCCGTTGTTTTCTAATTATTATAATATATGGTTTCAAAAAAACAAAAACAAAAACAAAATCCCGCCTGCTTCTTTGTTTTGGTAAATGCGTGACCTATTTTACATTTTATCATTATACCAACACATTTTAGATTTTATATTTGAGGGAAAAACCTCTGTATATTTCTGATTTAAATATAATTCGTATTGACTTTTTTCATAAATTAATTTTCAAGATCAATATAAAATTACTTCTACATTTTTTAACAAAAAAATCTTAAAAATCATATTTTGAAAGTTTTTTTTCAAGTAAGGTGATATTATCACAGTTTTTAAAGCCCACATAAACATTGACCCATTCAAATAAATTGGTTATAGGATTCTTGTTTCAACCAGTCAACTAGTCAATTGATGGTTGAACTAACGGCAATTTACCTAATACAAGAATAAATATTTTGTTCTATAAAAAATAGTTATGATAATTAACATGTGTAGGTAATAACTCAATAAAAAACAAGATTATATACATAAAAAAATTTGTTAGGGTATTCTCAATTATTAATGCATGTCTTCATTTCTATTGCTCTTATTTTAGGCGCTGATCTCTTGGTAAAGACGCTATTGTTTACTGTCAGAAGCATGCATGCTGGCCTGCACTCAAAAGAAGAATGTGTTATATCAGCAAGCTGCTAACATTATGGCTTATTCTAAAATCGCAGGAGAGAATTTAGAGTAATAAGAATGTTTTAATTTTATCGCATTGAAATAAAATATGTTTCTTACATCAGTTTCACACAAGAAGGACGAACCATTGGACGATCTACAAAGAAACAAAATATTGATAAGAGAAAGCATTCCTATATGGCTAGAATGTGTTGCTTACATGCTATTCTCTATTATTTATTTATATAATTGTGGTCCCAATCATGTTTCCTCAGCTCAAGTGGAACTATGTTTGTTGTGGCCTTCATTCTTGCACCGTCTCTGAGCTTCTGCAACACGTATGGTACTGGTTTAACCGACATGAATATGGGAAAGTGTCTCTCTCCGTTCTTGCAGCCTCAGCTGGGCAAGACAATGGAGTAGTTGCAGGACTCATCGGATGTGGCCTAATCAAATCCATTGTTTCCATATCCTCGGACTTGATGCACGATTTGAAAACGGGTCATCTCACCTTAACATCTCATTGGCACCGCCATTGAATGTGTGGTGGCTCCTCTCTCATTCTTACTCTTTTACGAGGCCTTTGATGAGGGGGATCAGGATGGTAAATATAAAGCTCGTTATGCACTTGTATACACTGAAACGTGGCGATTATTGGAGTGGAAGGCTTCTCTCTGTATGGGTTTTTGCGTTTGCTGTGTAGACTAATCTGTTGAGAGATATCATACCCGATCAGTTTGGAAAATGGGTTACTCTACCAATGGCTATGGCGGTGCCATTTCTTGCGGGAGCTTATTTTGCTATTGACATGTGTGTGGGAGTTCGGCTGTTTGTGTGTGGCGTAAGGTCAATAGTAGGAAGGCTGATTTGATGGTGCAAGCAGTGTCGTCAGGTTTGATTTTTGGCGATGGATTATGGATTCTTCCGTCATCGATACTTGCTTTAGCTAAGGTTACTCCTCCAATTTGTATTAGCTTCTTGCCTGGAAAGAGCTCGTGAGAAATCAGAAAAACTGAGAAGTGCATAGTGATGGGATTACCTAACAATTTTGGCACCTATAGAGATTAAAATGAAGAGACTATACTTATCAGGTATGAGAATATATATAGTTGTTCAAAGAACTAGTGCTAGTTTGATTTGTAGCCAGTGGTGTGTAATGTTTATACACAGTTACACATATTGAAGCATCGAGAATAAACTAAACTGCAGCTGAAAACGAGAAAGGGTGACCGATTCCACACAATTGGCTTTGCCAATAACTAGTAATGAATAGAACAGCTGAAAATGAGAAAGGGACTGAGTCCAGTTGGACCCCAACCCACCACCGAGAGAGAGAGAGAGAGAGAGAGAGAGAGAGAGAGAGAGATGTTTTATCTTGAATTTCAGAAACGAAATTACTAAGACTAAATAATGGAAAAGAGAAAAAGACGAATTCATGACTATTAGACCTTCACATTAGACAAACTTCTTATTTTAGAATTGGCAGACGCGATTAGTCTCGAACAACTTATTCGCGTCATTCTCAGGAAAAGAAAAAAAAAACCACACTTCCAAGTTCCAAACAATGCGAAACAAATTTGGCAGATGCGAGTAGTCTCGATCAACTTGTGCATTGTCATTCTCAGATTTAAAAAAAAAAAAACACATTTTCCAAGTTCCAAAGAAGGGAAAACATGTTAGGATCGATTATATACAATCAAAAGCCTTGGAATGTAATAAGGATGTAAAAAAACATAAGTTTTCACCAAATTAATCCGCTACAGCACAGATAATATTACTAAGAGGCATGTTAAGTTCATCAAAACAGGAAAAAACAGGCATGAAAAACAAGAAATATTTAAAGGGAGAGAAAAAGGGAATGATAAGATGACAATGAAGATAGAAAAGGAGGAAAAAGAAAAGGAACATCATAAGAGATTATCCACAGGTATTTCGCCACATCTGATAGATTCACCGCTTTAACTTTGTGTAGGTGTATCCCCGTCAGCAGCAACTAATCTTCCAGACTGAAAATCCCAAGATACATCACAACCAGGTGAAAAGTAAAAGCACCTACAGAATTCCAAAGATGATAGTTATGTCTGCACTGAAAATCCTAAGATACATCACAACCAGTGAAAAGTAAAAGCACCTAAAGAATTCCAAGATGATATTGTCTCTAATCAATGAAAAAGTAAATGAGAGCCCCATGTCCTAAGAGAAGGTATCTGCTCTGTGCTGCAGCACAGAACCACACTTGTGTCAGTTTCCTAAAATGCATCACTGTCCCGCTGAAGATTCATGTATATCTGTATAATAGTGTCATTTTCAGAATAAAACCCTTTTCCAACGAAAATAACACCCAAAATACATACACAAAAATACAATGAAACAATAAGAGTGAAATTAGGTAAAAGAACAACAACCAAAAACCACATTGCAACATTCCTTGTATTAATTCTCACACGGCAAGGCATTTCTTGAACTGTGAATCTGACCATTTACATTATTCAAGAACATAAAAATACACGGTCTTCTAAACTGCTGCATATCATCAGGCAAAATAAATAGCAGAATAATATTTACCTCGTTCCTTGTATATATACGTACATACTTCCTCTATATATCACATGCCAAAATGGATTTAAGCAATGGGCTGAACCTTAATTTAATCCATAAATTAGTATTTACATTAAAAAGCCTCAAGAAAAAACTGAATACACGCGCCCACTTCATCGATATGATGTCCAGTGCCATTGGTCCCAGGAATCCACTAGAGATATCATATCCAAGCCATATTAAGTGGTTTGGAGGTAAGATCATGGGGAATCAAAACGATCCGCACCTAATATCTAGGGACAAAATCTCAGCGGCAGATTTCTGCCCTGCTTGATGCAGTGACTGCTCATAACCTTACCTGAATGATCATTCTATGTCAACACCACTGATCTGTGCACAAGAACGCAGACCCGGCATTCGTTTTTTATTTATAAACTGTTGAGTACCTTGTTTATCTTCCATCCCACAAGAATCTCGTTGGCGTAGTTGTTTGTAGCGGGATATCTGCAGATGGCAGAATACGTTTGAGTCCAGGCTAGTGTCCAATACTATCTCTTTAAGAATTTTGCCACGTATATGGAGCTCATGAATACGGCATTCTCCCAAGATACAACGGCTCTTTCATTGTAATATTAGCACTACAAATTTAAGCCTCACAAAATGCTGCAACTCTCTTTTCTCAAAATAATACATGAATATGAATGCAAGTGCAATGATCTTGTTTCTTCTAATCTTTTGTATGTTGTTATTACTCTAAAAATCAAGCCTAATTCATTCAAATGAGGGAGTTGTATTTACATAAACATGGAGACATGACCAAAAGTTGACTTTGCATTACTTCATTTCGTGAAACATCCACCAATACATGAAAAGGTGCATTTGGCCCTTGGCTGCCCCTTCTGCACATATTTTTTTTTGTTTTTCTCCATGTTTTTGAGATCTCCTCGTGTAACCTCCACCGTGCTTAATTCAATTCATTAAGCCTTACAATTTCCAACATAAACAAGATAGCCCACCCTGGATCATATGGGACACAACAAACGGACCTTTTCCTTTATCTTGGAGGCACTGTTGAAACTTAAGTTAGCAAAGCAGAAGTTAATCTAAGAGACAACTTTAATACCTATAGAGCAATAGAGAGCGATAAAGCCATGAACTTTCTGCAGTAGAATCCTATGAGAATTTAAATCCAGCTCTGGGTTCACAATATTGGCTCTTAAAATTGGAATTAGTGAAGAAGATATACATATTAGCATAGAAATAGTCATTATTTCGATTCTAAGGCAAACGCCTTGTCATACTACAACACCTTTTTTTCCAAACATAATCAACTTAATTCAATCACCACCCATCACCATGATCAAAACCGGAAAAAGGAGAAACAATGTAATCAATTACAACAAAGGGAGACTAAATACGAATATTACTCCTTCGCCATCTTCCAAAAAACATAGATCAATCAAGGAAACCTGTTCTCCGAAACACTGCATTTCGAACGCGGCGCAGGTCCCTTCCCTTCAGCGTCCTCCCAACACCTTCGAAAACCGATAAAGTCACGTGCGATCGCGCCACGATCACGTGAGGCGGCACCATTTTTTCTTCTTCCTCCTCCTCCGCCTCATCTAACTTCTTCCAATCCCCATTACTGTTGTCATCTTCATTAAAATTGTCGTGAAACTTCTTCGGCCAGACAGGGATATTCACCGGAGCCGACTGGTGGAATTTCATCCGAACATTCTCCGACCTCAGGGACGCCGGGATTATCTTCGATGGGCTGCGATGGTCGTCGTTCAGAACAGCGGAAAGACCAGATTGAGGACTATTAAAGCGATTGGTGCGGCGGCGATCGTGCATGAACGGCGGAGAAGGGGAGGTGGAATTGGAGAAGGAACGTGAATCGGGGGATGGGAGGAAAGACCAGACGACGTCACTTTCGTGAAGCTCGAGCGGAGGAAAGCTGAACGAGGATGTTGGAGGAAGTCACCGGAGGATGAGTGGTTGGCGGAGTCGGGCATGGCGGTTGAGTAGGTGGTGCTGTGGATCAACTCCACCAGTAATATAATAATATAGAAATGAAATGAAATACACATATATAGAGGAGAGAGAGGAGTGGAGGGAGGGGGGCAGGTGGTGGTCAGCTAATGCAATAATTGGAAGATACCCCATAACAATACCTCACGAGTCACAAGAAGATTATATTTTCGATAACTTACATTTTTAAAGAAAATAGTAATTACAAATAAACAAAAAAATTTAATAATAACATAACAGGAATTCAGTTTCACCATTTTTTGTTTTTTTTTATTATTTTTTTTTTTGGAAAATTATACAAAACATACTATAATTTAGTTCAAATTTAAGTTTGGAACTTTGTTTGAAAAATTACAGTTTACATCCCCAACTTCATGAATTGTAATAATTTGCATCCTTTTGACTTGATTTTGTATTTCTATCGAAGATTTATCATTGTATTCGATTATCGCCTTACATACTCAAACTTATATCCATTTAAGTTAGTTATTCCAAATGTAAAAAACAAAAAATTATTTTTATTATCGAAATTCTCTAGTTAACGATTATAGAAAATAGAATTTTAGCACCCCCAAATATTTATTTGATTTTTTAAAAATTACAATTGCTAGTTTAAGTGGCTTTAAGTTTAAATATATAAGGCGATGATGAAATGCAGTAATAAATTTTAAATAAAAACACAAAAACGAGTTAAGATGATGCAAAGTGTTATAATTCATGAAAATTGAGAATGTAAAATGTAATTGTATATACAATAGTTACAAACTGAAATGTGGAGCAAACTGTAGAATAGATATTTTGTGTTTTCCTTTTTTTAAAGAGTAAGGGGATTGGTTTTAACCAGGCTCAAACATGAGCCACTCCAAAAAAAATTAATGTGTTAACTATTAACATTTATTCTTTTTTATTATTATAATTCTTACAATATTTATGTTTTGTATCATTTGAAAAATTATAAAATCAATATGTGCTCCTCCGAACATATAATCTATTTTTCTCACAATATAATCAATAAATAGTGTGATACAAAATTTTTATTAAATTAGAATTTTATCGAATAAGTGGCATTGTTAATGATATAAATAACCGAATATTTAATAAAAAGTTAAATGATAAAAGTCAACTTCTACATCGGATTAACACTCCCCGTTTAGTTTGAGTCGTTGGATTGATATATGAACCCCACATAGAATCTACGTCCAAATAATTATACTCATACATGGAATAACAATCTAGGTGTAAGTTAGAATTCTCATTAACGAGACAAATAAAAAATCAATAAAATAGATTTAGATCGGTATAGCGTAATGGTTGTCACCCTTGCCAAATTGGGTTGTTCGAGCAACTATGGGGACCGTTCCTAATCAAATATTTAATTATCACACAAATATTATTAATTTGTAAACACTGGAAGATTATTTAAAAATTCTGCCAACAAGGGGCTCTAAAATTTCGTCATGACCTCCCAGCACGAGGGACACCAAAAAAAGATGAAAACACCAATAATATTATCCCAGTGCATCAAGTAAATACATAATAACATAGCATGCATCATAGACACTTAGCACATAATCCGTACTAAAAATTTTACACCACCCATAGCATGCACATAAGTCTCCAACACCATTTCATACTTAAAATATTTACCTAATACCATCAGCAGTAAGTAAACACCGAATATTAACAAATATTCAAGACTGAACTGAAGTAAACATCATTTACATATTTATATATTTCAGGACACACCCTGGTAGAATTAAACTATCCTACGACTGGGAAAATGACAAAAGAAACAATTAGAGGTAAGACTTCAACGAGTATTCCCTCTTTGGGATCCTGGTTACCTATAATACCTGACATTGTCCACACACAAAGACAACAACAGTCCCCTAGGGGGTGAGGCAAAGCCCAATATGAAACTAGCAAGTAAATACCACATGCATCTATAAAATATGATATATGATGTAATGCAGTGCAATATAATGCAATACACGTAATGTACAATGAATCGAAATCTCAAGATACCAAAATATCGGAGTCCAAAGAAAGGTATCGTCAATCAATATCAAGCTCGAGCAGATGGTGACAGCACACGCACTTTGCGCTAGGAGAAACATCATGTGATGTGCTCGTCATCCCTCGTGTCTAGGTCCGATAGCAACGCGCGTGACTACAGTCGCTACCTAAGCTGCCTGTTATCGCCGTGCCCGTCGTCCCCGACACTCAGAGTGAGTCAACTCAGTCATCATCATGTATATCAAAGAAGTATAGATCAATATGATATGCCCATGTATATGTCATATATCAATGTATATATCAAAATGACGTGGGTTACAAAACATTTATTCTCATACATCGATATGCCAATTATGAATGATATGAATGCTCATAATCCAATTAAACTCACATAGCCAAGTAATTCCACGTAAATTCATGTAAGTTCAGCAAATCATATATCAAATATTACAGATACATGTCGAATGTTACCGATCGCAACATACTTATTATTCCTTGTTCTAGAAGCTGAATATGGTCTTCCTAGTTTGTGGAACTCCCATGCCGTATTAATCTAAACAAATTAATACAATACCACATAGAGGATTATCTACTGAAATTGGACATATTTGATTGTTTCTTTAGTCGATTCTAGCAACATCTAAATTCATTAAAGCGTCTTATATTTGCAAGTTATTCAATTTCGACTTAATCAATGGCAAAAATAGTAAACATATAATCCAAATTACAAGTTTCGTTGCTTTGTTTTTAAATTGACCAAATCACCTACTACTCTTCACTTTCTCAATTATAGAGAAGCAACTAAATTTCGATTCCAATAGGGAAACAAGTTATTTTCAATTTTGTTTGAAACTTCCGGTCATTATAACATTCAAGTCTTATGTTTCCTACTTTCTTAGTTAGAAAATGCGCATCAACCAACACCTATACTTCGAATTCCACACATGCATTCCTACACTAAAATTTTAAACCCAGCAGCCAAGAATTGAACTCACATGCAGCAGATTTTTGGACACAAGGTAGCAATTTTCGAATCCAAACAGCGAGGAAATCTTGAATTCACAGGCGATAGCTTTTTGGATAAAATGCAGTAGATTTCGAAATATACAGTCAAAAATCTGCAACATGATGAAAATCAACTCAATCCAAAATTTCCATTGAAACTACATGAAATCCTTCTATACTTAATTAAATCAAACTAAAACACCATTTCAACTGGTTAATAATTGACTACCCAGAATTTTGAACATTCACCCACAAAATTCAGAAAATCGATTGGCAATTCCCAACCCATGCAGCAAAAATCGAACCAAACTCAACATCATTGCAGGGAAAGAACGATTAAGGGATAAGGGAGGACTACCTGTAAATTTTTTGAAGAAATCGTACACAAAACGGACGAATCCTAGCTTCCAAACTTTCTGCATTTTATGGCCAAAATCCGTGAAATCGGCGACTTAAACCGATGGTTATTGGTATGGCGAAACCGCTGGAGAGGGGGAAAGTGGTGGTTCAGGATCGTGGAGGTGGTAGCGCACGCCCTTTTTCGGCGGAAGACGATTAGCGCGAGAGAGAGCAGAGAAGAAAGAAAAGGGGATCGGGCTTCAGTGTGCATGAATTACACTTTAGTGTGTGAAATGAAGCTGAATGCATTTTAATATATATGTATTTCCAGTCCAAGTAATGTACATCGGAGTATCACCCGTGTACTGATATAAAATTGTACACTCGATACTTGGGATTTATACCCACTAGTATAACACAAAATTAAATTCTTCATTTTAATATTTATTTTTTTTAAAATATTATCGGAGCTTATTTTATCATTTCAAAAATATGTCATGATCCGATTAAATTGTTAGTTGACATTTATCTTGTCAATTTCACAATTAATAATTAATTATAAATTAATTATTATTAAATTTCTAAATTATATTTAATTATCATTAATAAATTCTCGGGGCCTTACACTTCTCCACAACTTAAACAGACTTCGTTCTCGAAATCACTAACATAAATCCAGATCAATGCAAAACAGCATATGGATCAGAATACACGACATGATATATTGAATACAATTGAACAGGTATATATCCTTATGATCCAAAATGCAAACAAGATGTTTGACAAGAATGATCAAGTCAAATCTCATCAGGATGAAAGACATGATAGAATCAATAATATATTCGCAACGAGTAACAAGAAGAAAGATACATCGCGAATGACCGACAAAGCAGGTGACAATGCCAATCTATAGGCAAGATTTCCAATTCGATCTCGGATCTTGCACGGCCAATGTAACAAGGTGATGGTTTGCCTTGCATGCCAAAACGATTAGTATCTATAACGGAGAATTTTCCAGAAGTACACGATCTCCTAACTGAAATTCTATGGGTTGTCTTCGTTTAAAAGCATAACTTGCTTGTCGATCCTGGGCAGCCATCATTCACTATCTGAACAACTGAATCTTATCATTCATTCTTGTATTATATCAGGTCCATTCAACTGGTTTTTCATCGATTTCTATCCAGAATAAAGTTGATCTACATTTTCTCTCATCTGATGTTTAAAAAGATGATAAACCTTTGCTCGTATGGTAGGTATCAATATAGGAACTTCGATTAATGGCACAACTTCATGCCCTCCAAAGTTAAAATCAACGGAGTCATAATTAATTCAACTAATTCACTTCAATCAATAATTCTCTATATGGTATTGTATGAATTTTATAGATTAACATACGGCTTTGGAGTTCCACAAACTTTGATGATGATTTTCAGCTCTAGAACAAGGAACAATAGGTATGTTGCGATCGGTAATATACGACAATTATCTGTATTATTCGATACATGATTTGCTGAACTTTCATGAATTACGTGGAATTACTTGGCTATGTGAGTATAATTGAATTATGAGCATTCATAGCATTCATAATTGGCATATTGATGTATGAAAATAAATGTTTTGTTAACACACATCATTTTGATACATATACATTGATATATGACATACACATGGGCATATCATATTGATCTATCTACTTCTTTGATATCCATGATTATGACTGAGTTGACTTACTCTAAGCGTCGGGGACAAAGGGCACGGCGATGACAGGCAGTTTAGGTAGCAACTGTGGTCATGCGCGTTGCTACCGACCTGACCTAGACACGGGGATGACTAGCACAGCAGAGGATGATTCTCCTAACGTGTGTCCTGTTACCCTCTGCTCGAGCTTGACGTTGATTGATGATATTTTCTTTGGACTCTGATGGCATTACATTGCATCGCATTGCATCATCTATCACATTTTAGATACATGTTGTAATTAATTGACAGTTTCATATTGGGCTTTGGCTCACCCCCTAGGGGGCTGTTATCGTCTTTGTGTGGGCAATGATAGGTATTATAGGTGACCAGGATGCCAAAGAGGGAATGCTCGCCGGAAGTCTTACCTGAGGTTGTTTTCTTTTGTCTATCCCAGTCGTATGATAGTTAAGTATACTAGGGTGTGTCCTGGATAGTATAATTATGTAAATCAGGGAAATTGTTGCTTGGAAGATTCGAGCACGCGACCATCGTCTTCTACTCTAAAGCTCTAACCAATTGAGCTAATGGGCCTTTGTGTTTGTAAACTAACCTCAAATATATTATCTAATTTAAAAAAAAAAAAAATAATTTTAAACCTAACGGATCCGATTCAAGTTCAACCCGGAACCGAATCCGTTTAGTCCGAAATCGGTAAGATACCGGTTCAGAACGTAGAACCGATCCGGACCGTATCTTATCTGTTCCAGATCGGTTCGAAACCGGTTAGCCCGGTTCCGGTTCCAAACCAGGCTAACTTGTCCAGTTTCGGCCCTGGTCCGGATTGACCCGGCCCGTTGAGCACCCCTAGAGACCCGGCCGTTGAGCACCCCTATGGAGACTCAATGTAGAGATTTTGCCTCTTTTGGAGGAATAGTTTTGATGTCTTTTTGAGAAATAAAACTAATATTTGTATGTTGATATCTTGTTATTTACATAAAAGTAATTTGAAATTTCAAATATTGGTGCAATATAAAAAAGACTGAACTAAAGTTATTGATCATGTTTGAAGAAGATTGGGAAATCTTTCTTTGGTTAGATTATGTAATTATTCTTGAATTTGTTTCTAAATGCTGATCGAATGGATTACAGTAAAAGATTTCTTGGTTTCCCGTTACTGTTTTTCTTGTTTACCAACAGATAGCTTAGGGGCAGTTTTGGTATTTAGTTAATTTCTTGGTTCCCGTTACTGCATTTTGTACATGTGTATGATGTGTAGGTGGTGAACGAACACTGGATACTAGATCAGTTTGTACATGTCTATGTGTTGGGAAGAAATTGGCTTAATGAATTCAAATTAAGCACGAAACACAAAATAAAAAGTCGAATGTTTGAAAAAATAGATGAAAATTAAAAATCTGGCACCATTGTGCTGTCTGGAAAATTCCAGGCAACAAATGGACAGAATGGGAGGGCCCTACAGCCTCTCGGGGAGTGCTAGGGCGCCTCCTGCACCCATTGACGAATGTATGCAAGTTTCCATAGAAAATCTAGTCCAAGTGGTGTCTTTTTAAACATGTCTTATGGACTAATATATATATAACTCTCCCATTTTAATTAAACTTTTTTCCTGCAAGATTACATCATATTCTTGAGGGAAATTAAAGATCAAATGCATTCATATTCATATTCATACTTTGTTCGTGATAAAAGTGAGAATATTTGTGATTGTTAGGCTTGTGATTTGTAGTACAACTATCACAAGCGAAAGTCGTTGTATCTTGGGAGAGAAGATTGTCATATACCGTATGCATCGTGAGCCACTGGTCAAAATCTTCCTAAGGAAAAAATGTGAAATACTTGCATCGACTTGATTATTATCATTCTTCAATTTCCTTCCCCGTTGTAGACATCTGTTCTAGGACCGGAACCAACGTTATTTTGATTCGAACGTTCAACATGCGGGGCAGAAGGGTGTGATACTTTTTATTATTGATAATTTTGTTGGGTTTCCGTCCCCCGGCATCAGATCCACACACAGCGAAATAAAACAATAAACAAATCTGATCCATGGACAGACGATTGCGCTTGATTCATATATTAACATGCAAATATCAAAATATAATGCACGAAAAATATTACCGTTCACCGACGTGAATCTGATAGCGGTTACCCTCGAGTCCAACCAACCTGACCAGATCTACAAGTCCGCACAGTATGATGTCGGCTTTTCTAAGAGAAATGAATTGATTGGAATGATAGGTTCACTATAACCCTAGATATGAAAAACATATTTATAGTTGTAATGTACAGCTAATTGGGCTAGCGTACATAAAGTCCATCAGACCAACATTTGATTTGCAGGACATTTATGTTTTCAGTGGTTTGTATGTTTAGATTACGGTGATGCTCTTTGCCTCTATTAGTGAATTATTTCATGTATACTCTGTTTTTTTATTAGATTTTTCTAGCTTTGATTGCTGTATAGAATTTATCACAAACATTTAACTCTCTTTCGTTAAGCTCTTGCCAATCAACTCACTTCTTACTGAATTTTCAAGTTTTCGGCATTGTTTTTCCAGTTTTGCACGAGTCCTGCTATTTTTTTTCTGAATCAATTGAAAGGGGAGGAAATGATATCATGCTCTGTGCACATTTGGATGGTTTCTTATCGAGGTTTTTTTGCTCTGCATTTAAAAATTATGGGTGTGAATTGGAATCTTTTTCCCCTCTTAGTAATGCAGCATATAGATATAAATATTTGGTGAAAACATCCAAACATATTTATTTTTGAAAGATTCTAATACTCCAAACACATTTACTTTGAAAGATTCTAATACCCCACTTCGAGAGTTTTCCTTGGAGGCCTATCTGTAAATTATTTTGCTTGCAGAAGTTGTTCCAATTGGCAGCACTTTTTTTTGCGTTGTTTATAGCCACTGCTGACCGCATCTAAATATCATTATTAACTGTCATTGTTTAAATAATTCCAGTTCTGGACACACAATCTGTAGATGCACCTAAACTTGTCTGTTGAAAAGCTTTAGTTCATGTTATTTTGAGCTAGAAAGGATGTGAAATCGAAATTTTTGCCATCCTGGTTTCTACACTCGAAGCCATTCAGCTGCGTTGTAGTTTTCTCTTGCCATTTTATTTGCGTGTTCCTGGAGCTTTCTTGTAATATTTATGTCCTCTGTTTGTTGTTGATTATCTGTCAGGTTTATGATGTAACCCCATTTATGGATGATCATCCTGGAGGTGATGAAGTTTTGCTATCACAGGTCACGCAGCCATAATTGCATAAAGCTACTCTACCATTCCTTGTTCATCATAGGCATCATGCAAAACCGAATACTCATTCAAAATTTGTCGGCAATCTGCAGGAAAGATGCAACCAATGACTTTGAAGACGTTGGACACAGTGATTCCGCTATGGAGATGATGGACAAATATTACATTGGGGAGATAGACATGTCAACTGCCCCCCTGAAACGCGCTTATATCCCTCCAACACAAGCCCCATACAATCCGGACAAAACTCCTGAATTTGTGATTAAGATCTTGCAGTTCCTTGTGCCTCTCTTGCTTTTGGGCTTGGCCTTCGCTGTCCGTCATTACACCAAAGACAAATGATCGCGCAGAATTCGAATTAACTGGAACCTTGTTATATTTTTAAATCTTTTGTAGCTGTTGAATGAAGAAATTACCATCCTTAACAGATTACTGAGCCTGAGCATGCTAAACTTTGGAACGAAGTACCTGTTTGGTCCATTGTTATCCATTTTAAGGCTCTTATGCCGGTGAGAAAAGAATTGTGCTGTTTACGATTTTATGCGTTTTGAATGTCATTTTTATTCTTTTAACTTTTTTTTCTCTATTTTAATTGCACTTTAGCTTAATTAGTACGTTAGCTCCAGAACATGAATCATAAATGCAATAAATTCGGAGTAATAATTATACACGGATAACTGAGTGTTGGCAAAATAATATCATATTTCTCTTGTCAGATATGTGTGAGCAAAAAATAAATTGGGAATAAAAAAACACACAAGGTGTACGTGGTTCGGCAAAAATAAGTATACGTCTACGGGGCTGCTGCAGATCTTTTATTGAAGAAAAATATATAAGTGTTTACAAACACTGACAACACTCAATCTGAAAAACACTCAGAAATTTATATATCAATTTTCTTTTACTAGTATTTTTACTCTGATTGCACTTTGTGTTGTATTTTTCTCTCTAAATATTTGGTTGTATTTTGTGGCATGAATTACACCTATATTTATAGAGGTTCTTCAAGCGTTATTCCGAAACGTCTTCACGCGTTTGGCCAATTTTTCTTACACGTTGTTGACTAACAATTGGCTAGATTTTTCTTCCGAAAAAAAAAGCGTGTGTCAGCCACCTTTATTAAAAAAAACCAACTTTTGCTTTTGTCAAAAAATGGGGCCACCTTCTTCTTTTGACTAACAATCTCTCGCTTGAAGACTGATCTCAATCTGTCTTCACACTCGATCAATGCAACAGCCTCTTCTGGTCTGTTAATCTAGCAAGCCAAATGAAGTTGAGCACAACTTCAGTTTATCAATAGTCACGACCTTTGTTAAAATATCTGCTGGATTTTTACTTCCTTGGATCTTCTATAATGTTAACACATCATCCTCAAGCAGAGACTTGATGAAGTGATAACGGAGACCAATGTATTTGTTCTAGAGTGGAATGCTGAATTCTTTGCCAGATGTATTGCACTGTGACTATCACTATACAAAATATTTTCTTCTGGTTTAATCCCAACTATGTTAACAAACCTTGAAGCCATATCAACTCTTTACTGGCTTCTGTCACTGCAACATACTCAGTCTCTGTAGTGGATAACCTACAATATTTTGTATCAGCGACATCCAACTAATAGCCGCAGTTCCAACAGTGAATACATAACATGTGGTGCTTCTCCGGTGATCAACACCACCTCCATAGTCTGCATCTACATAACCTTGTACTTTTAGTTCTCCTTTTTCCAAAGCACAAACACTTCTTTGCAGTGCCTCGTATACACCTCAAAATCCACTTAACTGCTTCCCAATGAACCTTTCCTGGATTTGACATAAACCTGTTGACAACTCCCACTGGCTAATGTCTGGCCTTGTACAGACCATCGCGTACATCAAACTCCCAATGGCTGAAGAGTAAGAATCTTAGCTATTGATCTTTTTTTTTCTTCCTCCGTCTGAGGAAACTGGTCCTTGGATAAGTGAAAATGACTAGCCAAATGTGTGCTAATTATTTTGGCGTCGCCCATGTTGAATCTCTGCAAAACACAATTGATGTACTCCGCTTGAGATAACTGCAAAATTCCCTTTTGCTTATCTCTTGTGATTTGCATTCCAAGAATCTTTCTTGCTGGACCCAAGTCCTTCATGTCAAATTCTATTGACAACTGCTGTTTCAAGTTTCTGATATCGTCCATATCAGAATCGACTACTAACATATCATCGACATAAAGTAGCAAAATGATATAACTCGACTTATATTTCTTGAAGTAGCAACAATGGTCGGCGTTGCACTTTTGGAAACCTTCCTTGTGCATAAACCATCAAACTTCAAGTACCACTGCCTTGGAGCTTGTTTCAGGCCGTACAAGCTCTTTTTCAATTCGCACATCTTATTCTCCATCCGTTTCTCTACGAAACCTTCTGGTTGAAACATGTAGATCTCCTTATCAATGTCTCCGTGAAGAAACACAGTCTTCACGTCCAATTGCTCAAGATGGAGGTATTCACTGGCAACAACATACTGTGGGATCATCATTACTTAATCCGTTATGTATCAGTTCATTATACATATGTGAGTAGGAATTAAGTAAATCATACACTGATTAGAGTTTTACTATGTAGGTTGTTACAATATTGACAAAACCATGTCATAATATACATCATATGTACATCAAAACAACCTAAATCAATACAACTCCTAAGCAGCGGTTCAGCTCGCAACGGAATAAGACTCACAATCCCGTCCTCCCACGTCTATGAGTCCCTATAGAAACAATAATACAACATGAGTATAGATAAGCAACCATCTCAGTACTATATCAAAAAATATAAAACGATTAAGTACTATCATAAACATCAATTGTGATTGTTCTGTATCATGCATCATCAAATGCAAATATGTCGTGACATGTCTCATCCATCATCATTGTTAGGATCGGTCCAGAGTGTTTAGAGGGGGGGTGAATGAACACTCCTTGTAAAATTTAATCCCTTGTGATTTCTTTCGGATTAGTGAAAGAAATCTGTTTCTTAATCAACTCTTTTATAGAACAGACCACTGAATGTATAAGTGCGGAACGGTCTGTTTTTATATTTGTAAGAACGGCTCGATGGCTTGAATGAAAAAACGAGTGCAGAAAGATAAGACACAGGATATGTTTCTGGAAGTTCGAAGGTGGTGTAATCCTTCTACGTCTCCCCTTCTTCCAATTAAGGAAGGTTTCTACTAGAAGACTTTGATTTATACAATCCTGTTGTACAAACCCGATTCAGCTGGATTTACCTCACTACCAGACTGAAACTCCTAGTCACTCGATCTGTTCAGACCCTCTCTGTCTGACAGTTACAATTTGTTTCTCACTTCTATTTTCAATACATAATACACAAGATGCGCACAGTGATCCTAAATGATCAAATATTACAATGTAATCGTGCTTAAGAATAATTTTAGCTCGAGAGCTTCTGAGCTTGTAAGCTTGTGTTGTTTTGCTTTTCTTGTGCGTTTATAGATTGATCAGCGAGAGTCTCGTGTTGTGTACTTTTCTGTATTGTTGTTGCATCCTTTATAGTTGCATGTACCAACGACATTATTTCCCTTAATGTGCAACTCTTGACTCTGCTTAATCTCTGAGTAAGCTACAGTCTTCTTCTTCAGGATACTTGTCGTTCTGGTTCATGCTTTCGGCGACTGTCAGGTAAGCTCTTCTTTGTCTTCTTACCTTTTATGGTAATCTTCAGTCTTTGGTCCTTTGTAGCATTAATTGCGACATTAAATGCTACAATAAATAGCCGTTAATGATTCGGACTGAAGAGCCACTCTTTATGCATCCTTGACTGCTCTGATCTGATAAAGATTGAGATCGATCTGAAGCTTCGATCTAGTCAGTCTGATATCTATCGATCCGGTCTGATATGTGATATGCCTTATCAGCTTGTTCTGTTTAGAGCTATCGATCTGGTCAGTCTGATTACCCTCGATCCGGTCTGATATGCTTTGTCATCTTATCAGCTTGATCTGTTTTGGGCGATCGATCTGGTCAGTCTAATTTCTCTCGATCCGGTCTGATATGTTTTGTGATCTTTAAAATCTCATCGATAAAGTTCGGAACTAACAATCCTGTTATAACGAGGTCGATATGATATGCCTATCTCAGCTCAATATGTCAGTGGAACCTCCTCACATCTTCATATTAGCATCGTATATCATAGCACCGTCCTCACACGTTATAACAGCCAAAACATATACTCAACCAGAGTATACCTCTCATGCCAAAGCATATGCAGGATACCTATCGTGGCAACAATCCCAGCCAAAGCATATGCCCAACAATGGCATATCTATCGTGGCAATGATCTCAGCCAAAGCATATGCGACATACCTATCGTGGCATCCATCTCAACAATATAAATCTCATGAATGTACATGCATATGATACCACCAATCATATGATACAATTCCACATCATCATCACAATAATATCATATACTCGTACGTTAACACGTACCTGTCGTGCGACACAAATCTATATAGAAATCAGGCGTCAATATCTAACCGCCTCGTTGTCCTGTCCCCTGTGATGATGCTACAACAATATCAACAATATATCATGTTATAATAGGCGTTAAAAATCAAAGTCCACAAATATATACCATTTTTCAAAAAATCAATCCTGGCGATCGATCGCCACTTTTCACTGATAGATCGCCAAAAGTTCAGGCCATCTCGATCGATCGCCATTTCTTCTCGATCGTTGCCCAAATGTTCTGTTCACTTGCAATCGATCGCCATTATTTCACCGATCGATCGCCAAGTGATTTCACCGCCTTATTTTACTCGGTTTCGGCGATCGATCGCCATAGGGCTTGCGATCGATCGTCAATGTTTGAAATTTCAGAACATGGCGATTTTGAGTTTATCATCATGGTATTTCTCCTCCAACTCACTTCCTACAATTCAAACTTGTTTCATGAACTCTCTAGTATCATATAACCATGTTTCTATCATCATAGAACTCAAGTGTGCACACTATAACTCATATCAAAGCAAAAACTACCAAATTCCATGCTTCAACTTCAACTCATCGTTTATCAACATAAAACAAGTATACAAGGCACATAACCTTACCAAGATGTTGGGAATTCACTTCTCCCAACTTTCTATCTTGATTGCCAAGTGCAAATTCAAGAAAAGATGCAAACCTATAGAAGGAGCTAAAGAGGAGCTTGGTAGAGATTTGTGGGTGAATTTGGTGTTCTATGTGTTGCAATTCTGAATAAACATGCTATATATACTCTCCACATCAACATAATGCAAGTGCAATTTCTCTCAAATTCATGTCAAATGTAGGTTCCAACTATGTGATGCATTTCAAATCTCTTGTCCACTATAACACAACAATGTTAAATCCCTAACATGTGTCTATGTTATTAACTCCACTCACATATGCACATCAATTCATTATTTATAACTATCTTTCATGCATGTCCTTAGTCCTGCTCGGTTCAACCCGAACCCGAGTCCACATCTGTAATTAGTCATATGACCACATACATGTCTCCGTCATATTGAGGCATTACAAATACTAAATATAGTCCTAATAGTATTGAGCAATTGGATCAAAAATTTCTGAGTAGTCAATTCCTTCTTTTTGCTGGAATCATTTGACAACCGTCGGGCTTTGTATCTCTTGGAACCATCATGCTCATCCTTCACCCGATACACCCATTTGTGTGAAGTGTCCTTTTGTCCATAGGTAACTCAACAAGCTCCCACTTGTCGGCATATTTGGTCTGGCATGCTTCCTCGTAGTATTCAGGCTCACATGCATCAGTTAACAACAGATAATTTATATACCTTCTGTTAGATACATGAGGCGAGAACTCCTTCTCAATTCAAGAACTGGAGCATGAGACTGTGATGCATCAGACTGTTGCTTGATGTCTTGATCAATTGATTCCCCTAAATGAGGAATCCCAACTATCTACTCCACACGACTTTCTGGGACATCGTCCACCTCTGCATACATGGCTCACTCTGTTCTGAGCCACTGACAACTATGTTATGCCTATCCTCATACATCACTCGTTCGTTGAAGATTACATCTATGCTGCGGATAATCTTCTTGTTTTCATTATCCCAAAAGCAGTAGCCAACTCATCTTCACCATAACCAATGAAAGTGCATTTCTTTGATTTGGATCAAGTTTATTTCTGTGTGCATCACTGATATGCACATATGCCACACAACCGAAACTTTAAGATGTTAGAGTTTTGCATATTTTCCGTTCCATACTCTTCTGGTATTCTGTGCTCCAATGGTACCGATGGACCTCGGTTAATCAAGTAAGTTGTTGTATTGACTGCTTCTGCCCAGAACTGCTTTGGCAGACCTGATTGTACATTGGTACTTCTGGCTTGTTCTATCAACGTCCGGTTCATATGCTCAGCTACACCATTGTGTTGAGGCGTACCCGGCACGGTTCTCTCCATTCTGATCTCGTGCTCATAGCAGAACTTCTTGAATCTGGTGTCTTCGTATTCAACCACAATTGTCGGTTCTGAGCTTCTTTATCTTCAATCATGTCTCATTTTCAACCATCGCTTTCCAAATCTTGAAAGCCTCAAATACTTCTGACTTATGTTTCAGAAAGTAAACCCAAACTTTTTATGGAGTGATCATCAATGAAAGTCACAAAGTAGTGTTTTCCACTAATGAATGAGACAGTCGTTGGTCCCCAAACATCAGAGTGAACTAGTTTCAGTTTCTCATTCTTTGGGGTTCTGGTACTTGTCTGAAAGCTAACCATTTTTCTGCTTTCCAAAAATACATCCTTCACATGTGTCAATATCAATTGACTGGAGATTCGGTAGTTTCCCTTTGAGTGCATGAGCTTCATTCTTTTTTCACTCATGTGGCCAAGTCTCTGGAGGCACAGAGTAGGACTTTATGTGTCTGCTGCAACTGCAATTGAATAGCATACTCCTGCTGTCATAAAAGCGTACCACTCTTATTCTCGAGCAATTATCATTTCACCTTTTGAGATCTTCAAGTATCTCCATGAAAGACTGTTGTATAACATTCATTGGCCAACTGAGATTAAGTTCTTTCTCAGACCGGGAATATGCCTGACATCCTTCAGTTTCCTCGCAGACCTTCAGTTTCCTCCTCGCAGACCCGTTCAACTTAATCTTTATAATATATTTTCCCACAATCTCGCAAGATTGCTCATTACCAAGGTAGACTTTACCAAGGTTTCCGGGGACATATTTCTCGAAGAGTTCTCTTTGCAAAGTAGCATGGAATGATGCTCCGGAGTCTACACCAAGACTCTTCATTGCACTCTAAAAAGCATAAGAAACGTTTGCTTCTGCCTTCTCCTCCTGATTCTTCGGCGCATTTTTGCACTGATTTTATATGCCCGGGCTGCCCGCATTTCCATCACTCGATAGTCTTTGAACTCTGAGAATTAGGGATTCCTAGATTTAGACCTCATGTCATTTTTTTTGCCGCGTCCACCTCCTTTGTTTGATCTTCTACCTCTTGACTATGTATGTAATACTGAAGAGGTCGATGATTCATTTCTATCTTTTCGTCTGATCTCTTCACTGAGCACCAGATCACGAACATCGTCAAATTTCAACTTGTACTTCCCGATGAGCTACTCACAGCTGTGACAGTAGCATTCCAGCTTTTCGGTTGGGAAGACAAAAGTATCAATGCTCGTACTTCATCATCAAATCAATTTTAACTGAACTTAACTGGGTTGTCACTGTGTTGAGTTCATTGAGGTGTTTGAGCTACCGATCCGCCTTCAACCATCCGCAAATTGAACAACTGCATCATCAAATAAACTTTGTTTGAAGCTGACGGCTTCTCGTACATGCTTGAAAGAGCAGCCATAAGACCCACCGTGGTCTTTTATTTTGCTATGTTGAAAGCAACGTTGCGTGACAACGTCAGTCGGATAAGTCTGAGGGCTTTTCTATCTAAAAGAGCACATCTTTCATCTTTCATGCCTTCTGACTTCACACCCAAGAGAGGTTGATAATGCTTTTTTGGTACATATAGTCTTCTATTTGCATTTTCCAAAGCCAAAGTCTGAATCATTGAACTTCTCAATATTTATTTTTCCTTCATCTACAGCCATTACTCCACTCGAACCTGACTTCCAGCGGATTGCTGTTTGACAATTTTTGAGAATCACCGTGTTATTGAGAACACCGTTGTGGACAAATCTGGTTTCGCTGACCAAATTATACATTCACGAATTTCATTATTCAGAAATTCATTATTAACATGAACAGTAACTCGCCAAAAAAAAATGACAAAATTAACAATCTGGCT
>CAJQUN010002746.1:0-22970 GCA_907163345.1 Haberlea rhodopensis | reverse complement strand
AAAAATGATTTACTCAAGACATATACTGGAATATTCGCACGAAATCGAATTATCAAAAAATCAAAAAACATACGTAATTTGTGAAATTCTCAATAACTTCTTCCAACCAAGAATATTATGTACTCAAGACTTGATGTTAAATTCCACAAATTGAATGTTTACGAAGACATATACTTGAATGTTCGCACACAAAATCGAAATTTATCAAAAAAAATTAAAAAAAAAAAAAACCTTAACTGTGAAAATTGCTCAAAAAAACTTGTTCCAACCAGAAATGATTGTACTAAAGAATTTCTCGAATAATCGAAATTTATCAAAAAAATAAAAAAAACTTCCGTAACTGTTAAAATTTTCCAAAAACTTGTTCCAACCAAAAAAATGATGTACTCATGACATATACTCGAATATTCGCACGAAATTAAAATATATCAAAAAAAATCAGGAAAAACTTACTAGTTTTTGAAAATTTCTAAAAAAACTTCTTCCAACCAAGTAAATGATGTACTCAAGACTTGATGTTAAATTCCACAAAATAGATTAGTTTACGAAGACATATACTCGAGTATTCGTACAAAATCAAAATCTATCAAAAAAAAAAAAAAAAACGTCCTCAACTGTGTGGAAATTACTCAAAAACTTGTTCAAACTAAGAAAATTATGTGCTCAAGACATATACTTGAATATTCGCACGATATCAAAAATTTTTAAAAATATAAAACATACGTACTTGTGCAAAATGCTCAAAAAACTTGTTCCAAACCAAGAAAATGATGTAGTCAAGACATATACTCGAATATCCCACGAAAAATCGAAATTTATCAAAATTCAAAAAAACTTACGTAAATTATGAAAATTTCTCAAAAAACATCTTCTAACCAAGAAAATTATGTACTCAAGACTTGAAATTAAATTCCACAAATTGAATTTGTTTACGAAGGAAGAGATATACTCGAATATTCCCAAAATTGAAATTATCAAAAAAATAAAAAAACGTCATTAATGTGTGAAACTGCTCAAAAACTTGTTCCAACAAGAAAAAATGATGTACTCAAGACACATACTCTAATATTAGCACAAAATTGAAATTTATCAAAAAAATCAAAAAAACTGCGTAAATTGTGAAAATTTCTCAAAAACTTCTTCCAACAAGAAAATGATTTACTCAAAACATGATGTTAAATTCCCAAAATTGAATTTGTTTACGAAAACATATACTCGAATATCCGCACAAAATCAAAATTTATCAAAAAATAAAAAATGTCCTTATCAAAATAAGAAAATGATTTACTAAAAGACTTCATGTAAAATTCCACAAATTGAATTTGTTTACGAACAGATATACTCGAATATTCGCATAAAATCGAATTTATCAAAAAATAAAAAAACATCATTAACTTTGAAAATTGCTCAAAAAAATTTTCCAACCAAGAAAATGATGTACTCAAGACATATACTCGAATACTTGCACGAAATCGACATTTATCAAATCACAAAACATACATAATTTGTGAAAAATCTAAAAAAACTTCTTCCAACAAAGAAATGATGTACTCAAGACTTTATATTAAATTCTAGAAATTGATTTTTGTTTACGAAGAGATATACTCGAATATTTTGCACAAATCAAAATTATCAAAACATTAAAAAACACCCTTAACTGTTAAAATTGCTCAAAAAATTCTTTCAACCAAGAAATGATGTACTCAAGACATATACTCTAATACTCGGACGAAATCTAAATTTATAAAAATCACAAAAACAATTCTGAAAATTTCTCAAAAAACTTCTTCCAATCAAGAAAAATTATTTACTGAAGACTTGATATTAAATTCCACAAATTGAATTTGTTTACGAATAGATATACTCGAGTATTCGCAAAAATAGGAAATTTCAAAAAATAAAAGAAAAACATCCTTAACTATGAATTGCTCAAAAACTTGTTTCAAACAAAGAAATGATGTACTCATGACAAATAATTGAACACTCGCATGAAATCGAAAATTTATAAAAAATCACAAAACGTACGTAATTTGTGAAAAGTTCTCAAAAGCATCTTCCAACAAAAGAAAATTATGTACTCAAACTTGATGTTAAATTCCACAAATTGGATTTGTTTGTTTACGAAGACATATACTCGAATGTTCGCACAAAATCGAATTTACCAAAAAATAAAAAAAAAAAAAACATCCTTAACTTGTGAAAAAATGCTTAAAAAAACCTTTTCAAACCAAGAAAATGATGTCCGCAAGATATATACTCGAATACTCGCACGAAATTTAAAATTTAAATTTAAAAAAAAACAAAACATACATAATTTGTGAAAATTTCTCAAAAACTTCTTCTTCCAACCAAGAAAATGAATATACTAAAGACTTGCTGTTAAATTCCACAAACTGAATTTGTTTACGACGAGAGATATACTCGAGTATTCGCAAAAAAAATTGAAATTTATAAAAAAAATACAAAAACCATCATAAACAGTGAATTGCTCAAAAACTTGTTCCAACCAAGAAAAATGTACTCAAGACTTGATATTAAATTCCACAAATTGAATTGTTTGTTTACGAAGAGATATACTCGAGTATTCGCACAAAATCAAAATTTATTAAAAAATAAAAAACATCCTACTTACTGTGAAATTGCTCAAAAACTTTTCCAACAAGAAAATTAGGTACTCAAGACATATACTCTAATACTAGCACGAAATCGAAATTTTTAAAAATAACAAAAAACCATACGTAATTTGTGAAAATTTCTCAATAACTTCTTTCAAACAAAGAAAGTGATGTACTCAAAACCTGATGTAAATTCCAGAAATTGAATTTGTTTACGAAGACATATACTCGAATGTTCGCATAAAATCAAAATTTAGCAATAAATAAATAAACATCCTTAACCGTGAAATTGATCAAAAAATTTCCAACCAAGAAAGATGATTTAGGATCGGAGGGCGTGTTTAGAGGGGGGGTGAATAACACTGCCCTCAAATTCTGATCTTCGACTGATTACTGCAAACTGTTAAGTAATGCAATAGCTTCTCAATCAATTTAGCAAGTCAGTAGACACTAAGTGAAGTGCGGAAAACGTCTGCTGAACTTGTGAGTAATTAAAGCAAACAATAAAAAACAAGTAAAGAACACAGGGATTGTTTCTAGAAGTTCGAAGCACAACGGCTTCTACGTCTCCCCTTCTTCCTTTGCAGGAAGGATACACTAGAAGGACTTTGGTTTACACTTTACAGTATACAACCTCCTTAGGCTTTCACACAGCTATGCCTAAACTCCTAGCAATACAATGTATAGAATTTGTTTACAAAGTAAACTATCTAACACTCCTTTGAATGACTTTTACACTTGTAAGCTTTGAGTGTTTTGAACGATCTTTGAGCAGTACACCAGTTTAACACTGATCTTTTATATATCAGTAGGTGTTCCTGCTCTGGCTGAATCTACTGAAAATTATCACTTGATAAATTTCTCTGTTTGAATGATATAGAATATTCGATTGTCAGTGGATTCAACTTTTTCTTCATTCAATTCAGCATCTGTATTTATAGACTCAATTCCAACGGTAAAACTTTCTTGATATGGAAGGTTCAGCGTAGAATCTGTTTTCTTCTCTATTTTATTTTCCTTCCATTTTATTCAGCAACAGCTCTTTCAATCTGACGGAATTGGTGGCGATGATTTTGTAGTGCTTGTCGCTCTGTTGTACCTTTGTAAAATGGATTTGTACTCTCGCTGCTGGATTCATTTCTACTGGTTTTGTAACTTCAGTATCCAGTCGTACTTTTTAGCTTAGTAGATGTTGGTTAGACTTGATAAATGACTTTATGCAGTAGTAGATGTTTTTATCCAGTGAGTATCTCAGTCCGGTAGATGTCTTCATCCGATAGATGTCTTCATCCGGTGGATGTCTTCATCCGGTGGATGTCTTCACCCAGTGGATGTCTTCACCCGATAGGTGTCTTTATCCGGTGGGTGTCTTATCCGGTAGATGTCTTCACCCGGTGGGATGTCTTCATTCAGTGGATGTCTTTACCCGGTGGATGTCCTCACCCGGTGGATGTCTTTATCCGGTGGATGTTGTCTGTAATCACCAAAACTTAGGAACCGTTTCCCAACAATTTCCCCCTTTTGGTGATGACAAAACTAAGCAATAATCGGTGAATCCTGTAAAGACTTGAAGACATAATGGAAATGAAATTTTCATTTGTTATAAATATAAGCAGATACAAGTTGTAATCAAACTGGACAATTGAGAGAGATTCATCTCTTAAGATATTTGATAACTGGATGAATATTCGATAACTTAAAGCTTAAGACAAATCTATTTTTACAGATTATAGCTGATACATGACAAATTTTTAAAACAAGCAATGTAGATCGGAGAGCTTCGATCCACCTAATTTCAGAGAGGAAGAGCTCGATCCACCTTGTTTCAGAGAGGAAGAGTTCGATCCACCTTGTTTCAGAGAGGATGTCGGGAAGAGGTCAAATGTATATGCATCAGGCCTCCATGGTTTATGGATTCACCTAATGAAAATACTATATTTCTGTCTTCCGGTCTACCTTGTTTCAGAGAGGAAGTCGGGAAGAGTTCAAATGTATATACATCAGGCCTCCATGGTTTATGGATTCACCTAATGAAAATACTCTATCTCTGTTGAGAGACTCTATCTCTGTCTTCCCCCATTTTGTCATCAGCACCCAGATAACTCCTGATTGCAGTTCCTGACTGATGATGAGCATCAGAGCGGATCCAAACGCTGAAGCTTAACGGAGCTGGGTAGATAAGTAATCAACCCATGAGGGGTTGATTTAGATAAGTAATAAAACCCATGAACATAAGCAATTTCGTAGATGAAACCAAGGAATTTTCAGGGCATAGAAAGTGAAAAGAACCATGATGATGTGAATGTGTGTTGTTGAAAGCAAACATGAGTCTCTATTATAGAAGAAAATTCAATAAGTGTGAAAAAAAAAAAAAACGTTACGATAAACATGGAGAAAATTTAATGAAAACAGTAAAAATATAAGAGTAATTAATAGGGGAACAGAAAAAGTGATACTATTTGCGCCCGAACCAATGTTGGAATAGTCGCGCTTTTCGGTAGTTGGTTGGCGCGGACTTCGAGATCTTGGCTGGGAAGCAGATCTGGAGTGATGTCCACCTTCAGGGGCAGCAGGTGTGCGCTGAGCTGGACCTGATTCTCTTCTGGTGGGGGAGGGAGCATATGCAGTGGACTTGGACTGGTAAAGGCTTTGGAAATCCAGCACTTAAATCCTGAAGCTGTGAGGCAAAGGCCTCCTGCATAGTAGCTAGCTGCTCAGATAAAAGCTTCTTGGTGTCTTCAATTTTCTCCTCCAAGGCAAGTGTAGAGGCAGCATGGAGAGAGAGTCATTCTGCTGCTTCAACTGGAGATTAGTTTGGGTATCCTTGAGAATACATCGGCAAAGGCATCAAGAACGAATTGATGATTTCTGTCAACAAGCAGTTTGAAGTCTGTCGAGGTCTCGATTTATACGCCCAAAACTGATGGTCTGTATGAAGCTGATGACTATCAATAGCATTGCTGGCATTGGCGTTCTTCAGATTTGAGTTTATTAATCTCACTGGCCATCCCACAGATCAATGTTGTCATATTGCCAAGTTGTACTGTTAGAGCGGAGGTACCTTCAATGGACAAAGGGTCAGCAAAAGTCAAAAAATCAGCAGCAGAAGGTTCATTTCCTACTGATTGTTCCAATGCCTCAGGTGGAGTGGCAGCAGGTGCAGGATGCGAGCCAGTAAGAACATGTTGAGGGCTGGTATGAGCATCGCTGCAGTTGAGGACATGCAGCGTCCACGGGAGGTAGCAGCTGGGTGAATTTGTGAGATTGAAGGGTTAGGTTCAGAAGTTGTTGGGTGAGCAGAAGGTTCAATTTGTGGGGAGAGTTGGGTTTCAGGGTGAGTCGGAGGTTCAATTTGGAGGGAGGAGTTTGGGGTTCAGGTGAGTCGGAGGTTCAAGGGGTTCAACTTGATGGTGATTTGGCAATCATCAGTGAGTGCAGCATGGGCAGAGGTATCAGGGGAATGGATAGGTGTTTCTTATGAGTTGAGGAAGGGATAGTTATGGATGGGGTAACCTGGGTAATTACCTTATGAATGACGCTGTCAACATCTTATGGAATCAATGTCCATAACTGGTTGAGGTGAAGCATCATCCAAAGTGGTTTCACCTGCGGGAACCGTTTTCCACGATACTTGAAATAGGTGGGATTGTTGGAGCTGAGCTGGAGACAGTCAGATCAAGGTCATCAGCCACTATTTGTTCAAACTGTGGAACCAACACTGCAGCACTAGGAACATCAGGGATGCTTGGGGCTAAGCTCAAGTCAGTAGGAGCGGGCGAGTCATCACACCTGGTACAGTTGAGCATGAGTGCAGACCAGTACTGATTCTTAAGTCATGTAGAGCAGTCTCTGCCATTTCAAGCTTGGGACCAAGAGCATTTAGCACAGCTCGGTCATGATTGGCAGTCCCAGCTGTAGCATTGAATTCATTCTGTCGGGATTATGATCAGGGTCTGGAGTTCACCCACATAAATCATTAGGCGGAACACATCCCGAAGCTGGAGAGCTTTCTTTACGTCTTGAGCTTGGAGGAAGGCCATCACTTGATTCTCATCGTGCCTGACCTGTTCCAGAATTGGAAGAAAATCATCAAGGCGAATTTGCAAACGTGCTTGCTCCCATCTATCAAATACTTCAAGTTGAGGCTGCATGTTTGCCTCGACTGTGCTCATGACTAAGTCAATCTCATATGCCACTGGAGTGGATAAAGGGATCATGGATTCTTTTCCTCTTCCAAGTGGTGGTGGTCTTGGGATGGCCAATATGGGCAAAGGGATTTGGGTGTTCTGAAAGAAAAAAATTGAGCCTGGTTGTTGAAGGGTACTGGGGTTGGTTTGAGTGTTGTGCTGTGCAGAAGAGGTTGGGTTAAATGGGGATCAAGGCCAGCGGGGCAACGGAGCTCACTGGCTCTACTTCCAACGTTGGGATCACAGCCTCAAACATGGCTGCTGATATTTGAAGCTTGGCTGCAGCTGGTCCTCCTCTTTTTTGTTCTTGGCCTTTTCGCTGGTGGAATAGGTGAAGTTTCATCAGATTCTGAGACTGTATGCTCAGAGTCACTGACTACCAAAGGTTGTCTCTTTGGCTGCTGCTGGTTTGCTGGTCTTAGTCTCTCCACCGACTCGCTTCTTATTGATCTCTAGATATCTGGCAGTTATGAGTCGTCCTGGGTGGAGAGAAGAAGAGTCTCCGGTCTGAATATTTTTGCTCTCAAAGATAGACTAATAAGAGGGAGAGCAAATCCCGATTGACCTTTTCCGGAGAGCACTAAGTTTGATAGCACTTGAAAACAACATTACTGACCAGTTAATTTCAACGTTATTTACGATTGCACTCATCAGTGCAAATTTCTCAGGTGTGATGACGTCGAAAGATCCAGCTTTGCATAGCAGCCCTTTGGATATGACATCTGCCAGTTGGCGAAAGTGGCTCTTAATCAATATCTTTTTGAATGGTGGTTTGGGGAGACGTTCATGTGAGTCAAAAAAAACAAAAACCCTCTCATCGCCTCTAGGATTGGCACAGATACGGAGAAGGTCGTTGTTATCCCAGACATTGGAAGACACATCTGAGTGGCAAAGTCTTCCAGAGTAATAGTGATATGTTGTCCAGTGATAGAGGACACAACGGCTTCGCCAACTATCCGGGCATTGGCGAAAGAACTCCTGAATAGTCGCCGGATAGTAAGTAGGTGTTTGGCTTAAAATCACCAGTAATCCAGAGGTGTCCAACTTTTGGAACACTGCTTTCATGGCTTCATCGTCTGAAGAATAAATAGAGTGAAAATCCACATGAATAGCGTGGTGAGAAAACTAGGATGCGTTGTCTTTGACATGTTGAAGATTTGAAAATCCTGTGAGATAGAGAAAAAAAAAATTCTTTTAGGGTTTTGAGATTTTCAGAAGTGTTTAAGGAAAGTAAACGATTCTATGGAGGGTAAGGGCGGTTAAAAAGATAATGGGTAGATGTAACGTCGTACTGTAGATGAACGGACACATGTGTACGTGGCGTTCATCTAAACCATTTAAAGAATTAAAAAATTCAGAAGCAGTGAGTCTGAAAAGGGCGGGATTTGAATAAGTTAAAGGTAAGAAAATAAATAATTTGAATTCCGACGTCCCAGTTGGTTGCTCTAAAAAGGGAAGCTATAAGTCAGCAAGGCTTAAATAGTAACATCCACTGGTATGTAGACATCTACTGATATAGTAGCATCCACTGCAGTGGATCATTGTGTTACCAGCCAGGCATCAGAATAGGAAATTTTTTTACCAAATTCCCCCTCAAAATATGCAAAAAATACAAGCAATTCCCCCTGAATTTAATGTCAGTAAATAAAAAAAATTAAGAAGAAATATCAATTAATCCAAGGATATTCCAGAAGTAAGAGAATTTTGCATCCGGTAGGGGCTTGGTAAAATATATCTGATGCTTGCTGCTCAGTAGATATGTACTCCAGTCGAATCTCCTTCTTCATTACATGGTCTCTGATGAGAAGTGATGATGTATGTCGATGGATGTGCTTTGTTCGAGAGTGAAGTACTGGATTGTAAGTGATGGCTATAGCAGATGTATTGTCACAGAAGATTGGAGCTTCAGTTGACTCAATGCCATAGTCTCTCAATTGTTGTTGAATCCAGAGCAGCTGAGCGCAGCAACTTCCAGCAGCAAGGTATTCTGCTTCAGCTGTAGATGTAGCAATGGAAGTTTGCTTCTTGCATCCATCCCCATGAAATAAGTCTATCTCCTAAAAACTGACAGTACCCACTGGTACTCTTCCTGTCATTTTTGCATCCAGCATAGTCTGCGTCTGAGTATCCGATAAGATTGAAAGTGGAGTCCTTTGGATACCATAGACCAACATTCTCAGTCCTTTTTAAGTACTTCAGAATGCGTTTAGTTGCTGTGAAATGAGATTGTTTGGGATTGGCTTGAAATCTGGCACAGATGCAAACTGCAAACATGATGTCAGGTCTACTGGTTGTTAAGTAGAATAATGAACCAATGATACCACGATACATTTTCTCATCTACTGGTATTCCAGATTCATCCAAATCAAGCTTTGCAGATGAGCTCATAGGTTGTAGCAGCAGCAGCTGAGCTGGTATTCATCACATACTTCTTCAGAAGCTCTTTGGTATACTTGGATTGATTTATCAGAATTCCCTCACTGATTGTTTGACTTGCAATCCTAGGAAAAATGATAATTCTCCCATCATGCTCATCTCAAATTGATCCTGCATAATATTTTAGAAAATCTTTCGCACAATTTTGAGTTAGTACTGCCAAAAATGATGTCATCACCCTTAGTAAATTTGAATAAAGTTTTATCCACAGTGCCGATGGTGAAGTTGTGTTCAATCAAGTATTTTGACAACGTTTCATACCATGCACGGGGAGCTTGCTTCAACCATACAAAGCTTGTTCAGATGATAAACATAGGAGGGTTGCAGATGGCTTTCAAATCCAGGGGGGTTGTTCAACATAGACTTCTTCCTGGAGATTACCGTAAGAAAGGCACTCTTAACATCCATCTGATAGACTTTGAAGTCTTTATATGCAGCAAATGCAAGAAATATGTGAAGGGCTTCTAATCGGGCTACATGGGCAAAGGTTTCATCGAAATCAATGCCTTCTCCTGCCTGTATCCCTGTGCAACTAATCTTGCTTTATTCTGATTACAGCACCATTCTCATCTAACTTGTTTCTGAAAACCCATTTAGTGCCAATTAATGTGTGATGCAATGGACGTGGAACTAAATGCCAAACATTATTTCTTTGAAATTGATTCAGTTCTTCTTGCATTGCTTCTACCCAGCTAGGATCTAGGATAGCTTCATCAATCTTCTTAGGTTCTATGTGAGAAATGAAAGTTGTATGAAGGAATTCATTAATCATCTGTCCTCTGGTACTCAGAGGAGCAAGAGGGTTACCGATGACCTGCCCGGGTGGATGATCCTTCTTCCACCGGAGCGGAGGTCCAAGGGGATTGACTTCTTCAGTTGTGTAGTGATTTTGGATAGTTGCTCAGGAGAATCGACTTTGTTAGGATCGGGGTAGTGTTTAGAAGGGGGGGGGGTTGAATAAACACTAGATATAATTTCGATTTCTTTTCTGGTTAACTGTAAACTGTTAAGTGTTACAGTTGCTTCTCAATAACAGGCAAGTCAGTAGACACTTATTATAGCAAAACTTGTGAGGAATAAAACTGAAGTAATAAAGCAGTAAACGAATAACACGAGAGTTGTTTCTGGAAGTTCGAAGCACAACGCTTCTACGTCTCCCCTTCTTCCTTTGCAGGAAGGATTCACTAGAAGACTTGGTTTACACTTTACAGTATACAACCTCCTTAGGCACTAACACCACTGGCCTAAACTCCTAGCAATCACACTCTTCTTATCTTTGGATACAAGTGATTTTACAACACTCTCTACAGAATAAAACTTTCTAGCTTTGAGAGTTTCTGAGCAGCAGACTTCAATTGAAAATAATCTTTCACAGATTCAGTTTTGCGGTTTGTCTGCTCTTTGCTGAACGTTTGAAATATCAGTCGTATAGCTTTCTTGCTTTGAAGTATTTCTCTTAGTTTGAAAGTTGCTCAGCCCTTCTTCATTCTCTGTTTGGACGTATTTATAGGTTTTGTTGTCCAACGGTAGCCTTTTTGTATATGGAATGGATTAGCTTTCCAAATACCTGTTGTCTTCTTTCCTATTTTGGAAAACAACGGCTCTTTTCACTCTGACGGTAATGGTGGCGGAGATATAGCAGGGTGCGCCGCTCTGTTGTACCTTTGTCAGAGAATGTTGTACTTACTTTGTCTTGTTGCTTAGACTTCTGCTGGTTTCTTTGTTCAACTGGTCGTTCATCCTCTTAAGACCAGTTGATGTCCTTGTTCATGTGAGAGACTTTGCAGTTTGCAGTTGATATTTATCCAGTTTATATCTTCAACCGGTTGATGTCTTCATCCGGTTGATGTCTTTACCAGTTGATAACTTTATCCAGTTGATGTCTTCTTCCAGTTGATGTCTTGTCCGGTTGGTATCTATCCAGTTGATGTCTTCATCCGGTTAGTGTCTTATCAGTTCAGTTGATAGCTTGTCCGGTTGGTATCTATCCAGTTGATGTCTTCATCCGGTTGATGACTTTATCCAGTTGATGACTTCATCCGGTTGATGTCTTCATCCAGTTGATGACTTCATCCGGTTGATGACTTCATCCGGTTGATGACTTCATCCGGTTGATGTCTTCTTCCAGTTGATGTCTCTATCCGGTTGATGGCTTTACCCGGTGAGACTTTATATCCGGTAGGTCTTTAGCATCCGGTTGATCTTTATATCCAGTAGGTGTTTGTAATCACCAAACTTAGAAATCGTTTTCCCAACAATTTCCCCCTTTTTGGTGATGACAAAACTAAGCAGTAATCGATTTCCTACTAGAGTAAATAGATAAAAGTCCTGAAAATGCTTGAAGACATCATGAAAAAAGAATTTTCATTAAATATAAGCAGATTACAAGTTGTAATCAAACTGGACAATTGAGAGAGATTCATCTTTATATAAGATGAATTCTTACACTTTGAATAGAGTCTAAGACAAGTCTAGTTTTACATAAAATAGATGATACATGACAAATATCTCTTTAATTAAACAAAGTGGACCGGAGGGCTTCGATTCACTTAGTTGCGGAGAGGAAGAGCTCGATCCACCTTGTTTCAGAGAGAATGTCGGGAAGAGGAAGAGTCATATGAATATTCATCAGGCAGCTCCTTTAGTTTTTTATGGAATCACCTAATAAAAATATTCTATCTCTGTTGAGAATACTCTATCTCTATCTTCCCCTTTTTGTCATCAGCACCCAGGCATCTGCTGTTAGTAGTTCCTGACTGATGAGGAGCACCAGAACAGGATCAAAGCGCTGAAGCTTATCAGAGCTGGGTTAGATAAGTAATCAACCCATGAGGGGTTGATTTAGATAAGTAATAAAACCCATGAAGCAGGAAAGGATCTAACAGAAAACCAGGGAATGAGAAATAACTTAAAAGTAAGCATGATGAGTGAATGTGTGTTATGTGATCAAACAAGAACCTCTATTTATAGGAAAAACAAGGTAGCAATAAATGTGAATGCATTTATGTTAAATAGTGAATACAGAGAGACAGTCAATTTAACACAGTAAGTAAATAAGAGTAAGTAAGAGTGAGTCAGAAAGTGATACTATTTGCGCCCTAACAATGTTTGGTATAGTCGCGTTTTTCGGTAGGCGGTTGGCGCGGACTTCGAGATCTTTGTTGAGCAGTGGGTCTGGACTGAGGAGTGCCCAGTTGCAGTGCAGGGATGAATGAGCAGCTGAACTTGACGCTCTCTGAGAAGAGGGAGCAGTTCGACTGGGTTCAGGCAGCCTGCGGATAATTTTAGGAGCAGCAGGCAGACTGTTGCAGATATCTTGAATTTGAGATGCAAACGCTGCTTGCATGGTGGCCAATTGATCAGTCAAAATCTTTTTGGCGTCGTCAATCTTTTCTCCAAGAGCCATTGAGGTGGCAGATGAGAGATTCATTGTTCTGATTGATCTGAAGACGCGCCTGGCCAATATGAGAAACTGCTCTGCAACCGCATTCTCAGCAAAGGTTTGAAGTCTAGTGACAGTAGTAGTTAAACTACTTAGGTCAGCGTAGACTTGCTGAAATTTAGAGTCCGTTTGCTGCTGAAGAGTTCCTAAAACAAGTGTTGCAGCCCTCTCTTCCTGCTTAAGCTTATGAACATCATGGGTCAGTGCTGTAATAGCGGTGGAAGATGAGCTAGCTGGGCAGCGATGTTTGGTGGCTCGTCCAGAGGGTTTGTGAAGACAAGACAAAGAAACCCTCGGATAGTTCCTGATCCATGGACGGATCGCCGGCAAGCATCGGGATATCAGCAGCAGGGGCAAACGCATTGGGAGGAGCAATGACGACTGCAGTGGATGCAAAGTAGTAGCGTCAATATGAGGGGCGCAGTTGAAGCAGATGAAGATGATAGCTATATCCATAGTTCCAGTTTCTTTCACATGCTGAGCATCCAGTTCAGCATTGTCTTGATCAATCTCAGCAGCAGACGCTTGAGTATGATCATTGGAATGAGAGGATTCACTTGGTTCATTATTTGCAGAGGAGATGGTGACCAGCTGAACCACATTCTGAATAACTGAATCGACATTGGTGTGATCAACAATCATTTGGTGGGGCTGTTGATCATGTGGAGAGCTGGGAGCAGAGGATGCTGCCTCCAAAGTTGTTGGTGTGGCGTCTGCTCCAGTAGGAGAGGTCTCAAAGCAAAGCAGTAGAAGTAAGCTCCACAGTAGGAGGGACAACCTCTAAATTTGCAATAGCCATTTGTAGATCTGGCTGATCAGGGCTTGCAATAATTTCAGAAGAGGAGCATGAATGAATCCCAGTGGATATGCGAAGATCATGAAGAGCAAGCTCAGCCATTTCCAGCTTGAGGCCTAGAGCGTTTAGAACTGCTCGATCATGATTCGCTGTTCTTGAATGGCCATCAAACATTTGAACGCGGGATGTAACAAGAGCTTGGAGTCCGCCCACATAGTTCATAATCCTAAAGACATCACGCAGCTTCAAACTTTTCTCAGGTTCGGGGATTTGAAGATAGGTCAGGATTTTGTTTTCATCTTGCTTTGCCTGAGCCAGAATTGGGTCGATATCATCAAAGCGAACCTGTACTCGAGCCTTTACCCAACGATCAAAAATCTCCAGTTGGGATTCCAGTTGGGCGTTAACGGCATCCATGACCATTTGAATCTCGAATGCAACAGGAGTGGACACTGGAGCAATAAGAGATTTTCCTTTGTCAGCTGGGAGTGGCCTTGGGATGACAGTAAGGACACGTAGACTTGGGTGTCCTGAAGCTGATGGAGCCTGGAGCCTGCTGAGAGCTCACCTGAGCTGAAGGAGTGTCTATTAATGGAGCAGACACCATGGCTAATACAGCAGTGGGTTCCCCAGTTGAAGGGATGACAGGGCTGGGTTCTCTGTCAGAAAAAACACCTGTAGGTCGGCGGTCCGCAGGAGGAGATAGTGTCAGATGTGGCAGTGTCTCTCTGACGGGCAACTAGAGGAGCAATTTTTCTGGTCCTTGGCTTCTTAGGAGGAGGAGGAGGAGGAGGAGACTCAGCGGATTCAGAGACAGTCTGTTCCGAGTCACTAATGACTTGAGTCAAACGGCGCTTTGTTGTGGCTCCACCTTCTCTGCCACTTCGTTGGCGATGAAGCTGAAGGTACTTGTGAGTGATGAGTCTCCCTGGATGAAGATGAGAGAGAGCTCCTGTCTTGATGTGTTTGCTCTCAAATAGACTGCTTAGAGGGAGAGCAAAACCGGATTGACCTTTGCCAGATACGACGAGACTAGTCAGTATTGAAATAGTACAGCTGACCAGTTGATCTCCAACCCTTTGCATATGGCGCTCATGACGTCAAACTTCTCAGGGGTAATTATATCAAATGATCCTGCCTCACAGAGGATCCCCTTTGAGATGATGTCTGCCAGTTGTCGATAGTGGCTCTTCATTAATACCTTCCTGAAGGGAGGTCGTTGAATACGATGGTCAGAGTCCGACACTGTGAGCGCATCTCTTCTCTCAGGTCTGCCGGAATAGTCGAAAAGTCAGAGAGTCCAGTGGAGGGTAGGCATAGATGAGTGGCAAACTCTGGTTGAGTGATGGTGACTGACTGCCCAGAGATGGATGCCACAACGGTGTCATCCACAACAGTTGCTGTGGCAAAGAATTCTTGTAGTTCATCCTGGTAAATGAGGGAGCCTGGCTTAGGATCACTAATAGCCCTGAGGAATCCAGCTTTTGAATTAAATCCTTTGTTTCCTCATCAGATGAAGTGTATATGGAGTTAAAGTCGACGTGAACAGCATTTGTGATAAAACTTGGTTGAACAGTCTTCGTCATTTTGAATGATTTAGGTGAAGAAGCAGCAGCAATCTGTTAAAGGAAATTTTCTGAAAGAAACGATTGTAGCAGAGTAAGATGTTTGGAGAAGATGAAGAGAAGAGAAAAACTAAAGGCGGTGGAAAAAGGAAGTATATGTAACGTCGTACTGTAGATGAGCGGACACATGTATACGTGGCAATCATCTAACGATTAGAAAGATTTTAACCAAAAATAAAAGGACAGGATTTAGGCGGAGTGAAATAATTTATTTTACCAAAAGTAATTTTGAATTCCGACGTTCATTAGGTTAATTAGTATCGAGGGTTATTTTTGTCAAAGCATATTTGGTAACATCAACTGGTATGTGGGGTTCGACTGGTAGGAAAACATCTACTGGATGCAGAGTTCTACTGGTACGAATACCCCACTGCAGTTGACCATTTGTATTACCAGCTTAGCTTAAATAAACCATGATACAATTAAAACAGAAATCCCCCCCTAAATGAATGCAACTAAACTAACAAATTCCCCCTGAATCCATTACCCAATCAAAATAATCAAGAAGTAATTTCAAATTAAACCAAGAATATTTCGAAAGTAAGAAAACTTAGCGTCCGGTAGGGGTTTTGTGAAGATGATGTCTGCTGCCTGTTGTTCTGTGGAAATGTACTCCAGCCGTATTTCCTTCTTCATAACATGATCTCTGATGAAATGATGACGAATGTCAATATGTTTAGTACGAGTATGAAGAACTGGATTGTATGTAATGGCAATGGCAGACGTATTGTCGACAGAAAATAGGAGCCTCTGTGGACTCAATTCCATAGTCTCTGAGTTGTTGCTGAATCCAGAGCAGTTGGGCACAGCAGCTTCCAGCAGCAAGGTACTCTGCCTCTGCAGTGGAGGTTGCGATGGATGTCTGTTTCTTGCATCCCCATGATATTAACCGATCACCAAGAAATTGACAATATCCACTGGTGCTTTTCCTGTCAATTTTTTACATCCAGCATAGTCAGCATCTGAGTATCCAATGAGATTAAAAGTTGAGTCTCTTGGATACCATAGACCAACATTCTCGGTTCCTTTTAAGTATTTTAGGATCCTCTTGACAGCAGTGAAGTGCGACTGCTTGGGATTTGCTTGAAACCGGGCGCACATACATACTGCAAAACATAATATCGGGTCGGCTGGGTCAAGTATAGTAAAGATCCGATCATGCCACGATACATTGTGACTTCGACTGGTATTCCTGAATTGTCCAAGTCGAGTTTGGCGGATGAGCTCATTGGTGTAGCAGCAGCTGAGCTGGTACTCATTCCATATTTCTTCAGTAGCTCTTTGGTGTACTTGGACTGATTTATCAGAATTCCTTCACTAGATTGCTTGACTTGCAATCCTAAGAAAAATGATAACTCTCCCATCATGCTCATCTCGAATTGTTCCTGCATGATTTTAGAAAATCTTTCGCACAGTTTTTGGGTTAGTACTCCCGAAGATAATATCATCAACATATATTGAACTAGCAACGTATGATCTCCCTTTGTAAATTTAAAAAGGGTCTTGTCCACCGTGCCAATAACAAAGTTGTGCTCTGTCAAATATTTTGATAAAGTTTCATACAGGCACGGGGAGCGAGCTTGCTTTAGACCATACAGAGCTTTATTCAGTCGGAAAACATGAGATGGCTGCTGATGGTTTCAAATCCAGGAGGTTGTTCAACATAAACTTCTTCCTGGAGTTTGCCGTTAAGAAATGCACTCTTAACATCATCTGATAGACTTTAAAGTCTTTAAATGCAGCAAATGCAAGAAATATGCGAATTGCTTCTAATCGTGCTACAGGGGCAAAGGTTTCATCGAAATCAATGCCTTCTTCCTGTCTGTAGCCCTGTGCAACTAATCTTGCTTTATTTCTAATTACTGTTCCATTTTCGTCTAATTTATTTCTAAATACCCATTTGGTGCCAATTACAGTGTGATGCTGTGTCGTGGTACTAGATACCATACTCTGTTTCGCTCAAACTGGTTTAGTTCTTCCTGCATTGCTTCTACCCAACTTGGGTCTAATATAGCTTCATCAATCTTCTTAGGTTCTATATGAGATATGAATGCAGCATGAAGAAATTCGTTAATCATTTGTCCTCTGGTGCGTAGAGGAGAGCAAGAGGGTTACCGATGACCTGCTCGGGTGGATGATCCTTCTTCCACCGGAGCGAAGGTCCTAGTGGGTTGAGTTCTTCAGTTGACTGGATTTGGGTAGGTAAATCAGAGATTCTGATTGACCCATCTTTCTCATTGGTTCCTTCAACTGCAGTAGAGGGGGATGCCACTGTTTCATTGATGGCTGGCTGCAGTGCTTGTTGGCCAGCAGACTCCTTGTTTGAGCTTCAGGGATTTCTGTTCTAAGAGGCAGCAGTCAGCCCTGCTTCTGTAATCAATCTCATCATCAACATTTTCGTCAATATAAGTGCTTTCCAGTCGATTACTCAAGTTGTTATTGGTATATCGGATAGTGTACAGTCAGTAGTAGGTTCATCAAATTTTACATGCACTGATTCTTCTACATTAAGAGTCTATTATTAAATACTCTGAATGCCTTACTAACTGTAGAATAGCCAAGAAATATTCCAGCATCAGATTTGGCATCAAAGGCGGTGAGTTGAGATGAGTCTTTCCATTGTTGTGAATAAAACATTTGCAACCAAACACATGGAAATAAGAAATATTTGGCTTACTGCCATTCCAGATCTCATAAGGGGTTTTATTTGCTCGCTTATTAATCATCGATCTGTTCTGCGTATAACATGCTGTGTTGACAGCTTCTGCCCAAAATTTCTGCGATATTTCTGATTCCGCGAGCATAGTTCGCGCAGCTTCTTTCAAAGTGCGGTTCCTACGCTCAGCAACTCCATTTTGTTGAGGAGTTCTAGCTGCAGAGTATTCGTTGTTTAATACCAAGGTCATCTAGATATGATTCGAGTGATTGATTGGTGAACTCAGTACCTTTATCACTGCGAAATTCTATCTATCCCACACGATTTCTCATTTTGGAGTCTTTTCAGTAATTTGATCAGCTTTGGAGTAGCCTGATCTTTGCCACTTAGGAACAAGACCCACGTGAAACGAGTGTAATCGTCTATTACCACTAGAGTGTACTTCATTCCCCCTAGACTTGTTACTGGTATAGGACCAAACAGATCCATATGCAGCAACTCTAGGCACCGAGAAGAAGATGAGATTACTCCCTTTGTTCTAAAGGAGGATCTGATTTGCTTACCGAGTTGGCACATGCTGCAGATCTTGTCCTTTGAGAACTCAATTTGAGGCAGTCCAACAACTAGATCAAGTTTTACGCAGACTAGCAATAGTTTTAAAATTTAAGTGACTCAACCGTTTGTGCCAAAGCCAATTTTGGAAGAATTCTGGGCAGCTAAGCAAGTAAAGGAAGTAGGCTGATTAAGATTCCAATCATTTTAATATGTGTATCATGCCTTCTTCCTATAAGTAATACATTGCCATCAGTAGATTTAATTATGCATGAATGCTGATTGAATTCTACGGAATGACCATTGTCACATAATTGACTTATGCTAATCAAATTATAGCATAGATTTTCAACTAAGAGAATATCTTTAATGATGAGGTTACCGTAGATAATCTTACCCTTACCTACGGTTCTACCTTTCGCGTTATCTCCAAACGTTATTCTGGGTCCAGTGGAGTCCACTAGTTCAGACAATAAGCTTGCATTCCCTGTCATATGTCTAGAGCACCCGCTGTCTAGGAACCATTCTGAGCTCCGAACTGGATGCATTCTAGTTTCCTGCAATTAACGCGATAGACTGATTGGTACCCAATCCTACTTGGGGTCCTGGTAGGATTAGTCCTTTCGGAACCCACACTTGTATGACCCTGAATGACTTAGGTCGGTGTGTGTTCTGAAATGTGTGTGCATTTATACATGTAGGTGATGATTTTAGCTTTGGAGTGTGATAATATGTGTATGCATGCGCTTTTGGTTGTAGTTCCTGTTATTTAGCATATACCTCTTCTGAACAGGTTTACAGTTGTAGTACCAGTTGGGTTTAACCTCTCTAGCTGCTCGACCAGTGGTTTTAAGTTCATTTCTGAACTTTTGCCTTGGTTTAGCCTCTTTGAGTGGTTCTACATAACGATACCTCTGTGCTGCTGTACCTGTTCTTGATGAGTGTTGCTTTAACAGGTTCTTTGACCAGTTCATATGGGTCATATACTGTGCTAGATCTTACAAAGTTCATTGATTGAACCTTGCCTTTTGTTAGACACAGTTGAGGCTCATTACCAGATGATCTGCTGTCATTGCTTAAAGCCTATGCCTTGAGTTAAATCACCAGCAAGCCTTATAGACTCAAGCATTTCATCCTTTCTGGTAGTCGACGCATTCCAAGTGCTAACCAGTTTGCTGAGTTTCTGGTACGCACACTTGCTTCATCTCTTTCTTTCACTAGGCGACTGGCTGCTCCCTTAAAGCAATTCAACTCCCTTGATTGTTCACAATCAATTGTGTTTCAAGCGTTTTTAGTTGGAATTGAGTGCTCAGTCTTATAGCTTTCAAAAGATTCGTATATAGCGTCGATACTCATTTATCATGTCCTGCAATGCATTGGTGAGTTGTGAGTTCATGATGTGTAAATTCAGATAGGTTGGTTTCATGTACCTCATTTTCATCATTCGCCATTAAGCAGTGGACTTCTTCGTCTTCACTCTCGCTGGATGAGCTATTTGACTCCTCTGATTCTGATTCAGAATCAGCCCATTGCTCTTACTATCTTCTGCCACTAAAACCTTTTGATCTCTGTCCCGTTTGGATGTTCTTCTGGTTTCCTTGGATTTTCTGTAATCCTTGGATCCTCTTTTGTGATCGTCCTCCTTTTTGGGTTTAGGACAGTCTGCGATAAAGTGCCCTGGTTTGAGACAGTTGAAGCATACTCGCTTCTTCTTTCTGAATTTCCTTTGGAGCTTTGCCTTCGAGGATATGATTGATAAGGTCTCGGTTCTTCTTCATGAATTTTCCAAATTTCTTTACGAACATTGCCATAGCATCGTTACACATCTTCTCTGGAGTTATTTCAGTAGGAGTAGGCAGAGACTCGATGCAGTGAGAGCTTTTGTTGGTTGACTTGAACTTGGTTCATCTTTCAACCCGAATGCCTAATTCGAATTCATAGGCTTTTAAATCAGCAAACAAATCATGGTAGATCTATCTTGTTGATATCCTTCGATTCTCTCATAGCAAGGTCTTGACATCCCATTCTCTGGTAGACCTCTCATTACTTTGAGAGTGACTTCTCTGTTGGGTAACTCCTTACCCAGACTGCTTAGTTCATTTACTATACCAGTCACTCTTTCATCGTACTCATTGAGAGTTTCTCCATTATCATTTGATATGCTCAAAACTTCTGCAAAGCACCACTAAGCTTGTTCTCTTTGGTTTGATCATTTCCTTCACAGAGTTGAGCAATCTTCTCCCAGATTTCTTTGGCTGTTGGGCACATTTTGATTTTGTTAAAATATTTTGGTCCAAAGTTTGAACAAAAATATCTTTAGCAACATTGTCTAGATTTGCTTTTTTTCTTGTCTTCATTTGACCATTGAGATCTTTCCTTTTCTACCATTTGTGGATCACCACTTGTGATAGAAGCAGCTGTATTGACTTTCATGATTTTCAACGGGTCCTCGGTGATCACATACCACATATCCTCATCTGAGCACTTAGATGTGCTTGCATGCGGATCCTCCAGTCATCATATTCGTCTTTCTTGAACATTGGAATTTTGCTGAATGAGGCCATCATCAGTTTTGGTGAATGGTAATTTCTCAAGATTGAGAAGACCTAAGCTCTGATACCAATTGTTAGGATCGGGGTAGTTTAGAAGGGGGGGGTTGAATAAACACTAGATATAATTTCGATTTTTTTTTGGTTAACGTAAACTGTTAAGTGTTACAGTTGCTTCTCAATAACAGGCAAGTCAGTAGACACTTATTATAGTGCGGAGACGTCTACAAAACTTGTGAGGAATAAACTGAAGTAATAAAGCAGTAAATAAACGAAAACACGAGAGTTGTTTCTGGAAGTTCGAAGCACAACGCTTCTACGTCTCCCCTTCTTCCTTTGCAGGAAGGATTCACTAGAAGACTTGGTTTACACTTTACAGTATACAACCTCCTTAGGCACTAACACACTTGGCCTAAACTCCTAGCAATCACACTCTTCTTATCTTTTGGATACAAGTGATTTTACAACACTCTCTACAGAATAAAACTTTCTAGCTTTGAGAGTTTCTGAGCAGCAGACTTCAATTGAAAAATAATCTTTCACAGATTCAGTTTTGCGGTTTGTCTGCTCTTTGCTGAACGTTTGAAATATCAGTCGTATTAGCTTTCTTGCTTTGAAGTATTTCTCTTAGTTTGAAAGTTGCTCAGCCCTTCTTCATTCTCTGTTTGGACGTATTTATAGGTTTTGTTGTCCAACGGTAGCCTTTTGTATATGGAATGGATTAGCTTTCCAAATACCTGTTGTCTTCTTTCCTATTTGGAAAACAACGGCTCTTTTCACTCTGACGGTAAATGGTGGCGGAGATATAGCAGGGTGCGCCGCTCTGTTGTACCTTTGTCAGAGAATGTTGTACTACTTTGTCTTGTTGCTTAGACTTCTGCTGGTTTCTTTGTTCAAATGGTCGTTCATCCTCTTAAGACCAGTTGATGTCCTTGTTCAGTGAGAGACTTTGCAGTTGATATTTATCCAGTTTATATCTCACCCGGTTGATGTCTTCATCCGGTTGTTTGATGTTCTTTACCAGTTGATAACTTATCAGTTGATGTCTTCTTCCAGTTGATGTCTTGTCCGGTTGGTATCTATCCAGTTGATGTCTTCACCGGTTAGTGTCTTTAATCAGTTGATAGCTTGTCCGGTGGTATCTATCCAGTTGATGTCTTCATCCGGTTGATGACTTTATCCAGTTGATGACTTCATCCGGTTGATTCTTCATCAGTTTGATGACTTCATACGGTTGATGGACTTCATCCGGTTGATGTCTTCTTCCAGTTGATGTCTCTATCCGGTGAGGGCTTTACCCGGTGTGAGACTTTAATACCGGTAGGTCTTTAGCATCCGGTTGATCTTTAATATCCAGTAGGTGTTTGTAATCACCAAAACTTAGAAATCGTTTTTTCCCAACAGACTTGTTCATTGTGGTGCAGTGTCTCCATCCACTGCAAGTAGGAGTCAACCTGATTCAGGTGTAGTAAGTTCCAGTGTCAGTAGGTTCCAGTTTCCTGTTGATCAGCAGGTTCTTCTACCTGTGCTTCTGGAACTTCTGGCTCTAAGCTGCAGTCAATCCTTCTATTTGGCTCTCTTCTTCATCACTTGGATCATCAATAAACTGTGTTTTCCAGTCGATTGCTCAAATTGTTGACCCGTAAGTCATTTTCAAAGCTGGTCTTCTGTCTGCAGACTCATCAAATTTAACATGAATGGATTCTTCTACAGTAAGAGTGTTTGTTGTTGAAAACTCTGAAAGCTTTACTCACAGTAGAATAGCCAAGAAATATTCCAGCATCAATTTAGCATCAAAAGCGTGTTTGGAGGTGATGAGATGAGTTTTTCCATTGTTGTGAATAAAACATTGCAACCAAAAACACATGGAAATAAGAAATATTTGGCTTACTGCCATTCCAGATCTCATATGGAGTTTTTGTCTGCTCGTTATTTATCATTGATCTGTTTTGCGTATAACAAGATTATGTGTTGACTGCTTCTGCCCAAAACTCTGCGATATTTTGGATTATGCTGCAGCATAGTTCGCGCAGCTTCTTTCAAAGTGCGGTGGTTCCTACGCTCAGCAACTCCGTTTTGCTGTGGTGTTCTTGCAGCAGATATTCGTGTTTG
>CAJQUN010002745.1:0-22981 GCA_907163345.1 Haberlea rhodopensis | reverse complement strand
AAAATCAGAAGAGCTCTATTAACAGGGTTGAAGGATGTGCATTAAAGTAACATCCGCCAACCCGCCACCTCCAATTGAGAACAGCTGGTCAACAAACATTTCTTATTCTTGCAATAGTTCAAGATTGAAAACAGGCTAACCTTTTTGGAATATCTGCACCAAATAGAACCCTGCTCAAAAAACCTCCATATCAATGTTTGGTGTGGATTTATGATGTTGGTGGACAGATAAGATTGGAAACCATGGAGTCTGATTCTAACCATATAGGAAAGTTTGACGGCACGGCTCCAAAAAATAAAAAGGCAAAAAAATGTTCAAAGGAAAGTACTACAAATGTGAAAAACCAATACATGACCAATGATTGTCCGTAACAAAGACGGTCATGGGAAGGCAAATGATCAAGTCAATATGACCGAGATGTGTCGGATCTCAAACGACTTGAATGATCTTATGCTTACGGCTTGATTAATATTTTGATATTAACAAGGATTGTATTATACAAACTTGGTTGTTGTGGGAATGTTATAGCATCTTTCAAAATATTTGTAATGATGGTTGTTCGTTAATCGTTGAAGCAATAAAAATTTATGTTATTACTCATTTGATTGGGTTTTATGATTTATGGATACTTTTGTGGTCATGTAAATTATAAACGTAAAATTTGTACAGTTAAATTTATTGCTTTAAGTGAAAGCTAATTTCAAAATCGTCATTCATTCGGATGAAAGAAAAAGACGCCTCCAATTCTCATCGATGTTGTGTGATTAAAGTTTATGCAACCTAGAGGTATGTGAAAAGTATTCGTTACTTTATCGATTATTGTAGAAGATATTGTTATGGCTATTTTCTCCGAGCAAAGACTATGTCATAGAAGTGTTTGAACAATACGAGAAAGAGGTTGAATAAGAACTGAAAATAAGCAAATGAGTTTTGCAGTGAAGAATTGTGAGTTGATTCTATTTGTGTTTTCTAAGCATTTTACGCTTAAGACCTGAATTTTCAAGTTTTTAAAATCTTGAATTCAAGTTTTCTAAGATTTGTACGCTTAAATACAAATGATGAATCGAATGCCAGAATTGATTTTCTGGGCGTTGTTCTCTCTTAAAATTGAATCTATTTGAATTTTCTAAGCATTATACGCTTAAAGCTCAGACTTGCAAAACATAAAATCTTGAATTCGTGTTTTATAAGTTTGGACGCTTAAAATGTAAATGGTGAATTTTATTCGAGAGATGGTCCAAGTTTCAAAATTTGTAAGCAAGAGCCCTTAAATCAAAATTTGCAAGATATAAATCTTGAACTTTGATTTATAAACTTATAAGCTCAGAATTTGAAAGTTGAAAGTTAAACATGATGAAATCTTGATAAGTTCGAGATTACCCAAAATTGTGGGGGCAACAATTCTGTTGGTCAATCATACTTACCACACTTAGGCAATGACTAAAAAAAATCTTATGAGTTAAGGACAAGTTTTCTACAAACATGAAAGTGTGGGGTGCCTGACTGAAGCAAAATGTCAAAGTAATGACACGATAATTTGACAAAAGTATAATATGATCCGTTATTTTCTATGTTCGGTAAAGTAGATGCAAATATAAAATAAAACAGGAGACACCATGATTTTTTATGTGGAGAACCCCCAAAATGAAGGAAAAACCACAGGACCTAGTCCAGTATAAAATTCCACTATAATATTGGTGAATTACAGTGTATTTTTCCCCCAGAAAATGAACATAAAAAAATTAAGATAATAAATGTATTCTCTTCCCTCTCAATAGCCGAAAGACCCTTGATAAAATGGAGAATTTCCCTTAATAAAGGACTAACTTCCTCTTTTCAAGCCCCTAATCTTCACTCAATATTGAGCAATTATCTCCCACATTCCACGCCCACTTCTTAGCCTCCACTAATGTCACAACAAAGTAGTGTACAACACATCCCCATCTCCTAGCCTTTATTATCGGTGATCACCCCATTTTAACCAGTAATCCCCAATTAAAGGATATTGGGTCAACCCAAACCACTAATTGCTCTTTGTTTATTACATGTTTTACCCAAAGCATGTCCGGAAATCCGGGTTGACTAGCCGCTATGACCAGGTCTTGTGCCGCTGTTTGACTACGTGGGACCAAACAGATTATCATTCTCTTCGCCATTATCTTGTTCGGACATCTTTTCGGACAATCTGTCATGTCTATGTCGGCAATGATTTACCCGATGTGGCATAATTTCCCTACCACATCACCCCACCCCCTGAAGTAAAGCAAGATGAGCAAAGTCGAGATCTTGGTTTAGATAGATAGATAATCGGGGGTAAACATAGTTGTCGTTTTAGTGTATTCTTCGAAACTTGTGAATTTTGAGAGTTGAATCCATCCAATAGAATGACAGTGGTAAATAAATCCGAGGTAATATCCACTGGTAGATAGACAGAAATCCCCGAGAAAACCAGACTTGGTAGTTCTATAAAGCAAATAAATCCGAGGTAATATTCATTGGAATTTTCTTCAATATCTTTTTGGACTTGGTAGTTCTATTATTTGATTAATTCCATCACCAAACTCTAAATCTAGATACTGTGGAAATTTGAATTGAATAAGTGGTGTATCCATTCATATTGAGGTGCATTGTTTTAGGATTGGATGCTTCCAAATTAAATGGTGTGTTCATTCATGTTGGGGTGCAATTTTCATGATTGGATGCTTCCAAATGGTGTCTTTTGATGACACCACTTGGTATACTATATAGAAACAACCTTTGAATGAATTAGACGTGGAATTTTTGAAATTCACATCATATTAAAGATCAAAATTTGAGTAATTTTGTGGGTTTTCATCTTTGTTCTTATTCAGCACTTTTAAAACATTTGTGGTTTAAATGATTTGTGATTTGGAGTGCTCTTATCACAAATCATAGTCGTTGTATCTTGTGAGACAAATTGTCAAAGTAAACCATTAGCACTGTAGAGCGACAATATTGTCTTAAGGACAGAGATTCCAAATCTCACCTCAACATTTCTGATACAAAGCCATTTGTTATTTTTACTTGCTAGTTTCCTAAGATATACACCCATAAATTTTGTACTACATATACTATCTTTCTTCTCTGTTGTTAAGGAAATCAAGAGAAGATCAAAGAAGGAAGGCATAGTCAATATAAAAATGTGAAATAATTTTGTAACATGACATAATAAATGTCAAAAAAGTGAGGTGTGAGAATAAATTTTTGGAGTTTAAATACTAATCTCACTCCCCATACAAAATTCAGTGAGTGATTAGTATAGTTTCTTATGTGTACTTATATTAAGTTTTGACAAATATAATAAACAAATAAAGATTGTGAATTATAATCCAACAAGGACTCTGTTTCCCCTGAAATCGATAAATTTAATTTATTGCTTATATTTATATATCTTTTTTTTTTTAAACACTATTTATTCTTTTGATTAACAGTTAAAATTTACTAAATTATCATTTAGAAGACATGCACTCATTCAAGTGAACAAAATAAAATGAAATAACCTTTCTTATGAAAGATTTGAAATATAAACTCTCATAATTATTGGACCCAAAATAATGTATAGCACATCCGCACAAAATTTACGTCAAAAATAACTATTAATTTTTGACAGGGTCAAAATCACCAAAATAAAACTAGACCTTTCTTCATCGTCGCGTCTGCCTCTTCTCGTCTGTTCGTTCTTCAAGTTGTGGAGTTTGAATCGCGCATCCCCCAACATTAATTCATCTTCAATTATTTTGAAAACCGAAGTTCTAGCACTAATTCCTGTTCGAAAATGATGTCGAAACTCAGTGATTTTTCTTTGCAACAAAATCTGGTTTAGGAGGTGTAAGAGAGCCTTGAATAAATCCAAGGTTTGACTACTGTGCACCAACCGATTTAGATCCACGTTTTGACCAATATCATCCAAATCACTAGGACTACATTTTGATCAGAAACTTCTACTCTATCTTCCTCAAAGTTGTATATAAGAGTCTAAATTTCCTCAAGAGACTTCCCCTGAAAGTCAGACGTGGAGAAATACATAATATCTTCATAAAAAGCAATATCCACAGTGATAAACATGCATTTAGTAGGTGATGATAACACATGTATCCTTTTTTATGGGTATTATAGCCAATAAAGACACATTTCAAGGCTCGAGACATTAACATATGACGTTGGTGTTTGGGAAGATGAACATAAGTAACGCATCCCAAGATATTGATGATAACACATGTATCATTTTTTTATGGGTATCACCCTAAAATTTACAATCAAGTTTAACAAGTTTTTCTTTTTCTTTATTTGTTTAAAATGACGAATTTTTCCTTTCAATAATGTACATTTATTGTATTTCATGATTTTTTTTCTTCAAAAACTATAAATTTATCTCCTAGAAACTACAACATTAATGATTTGAATATAGAAACCAATTTCTAAGCACTTGCCTTATGTTTCTTGTTGTTGGGGTTTGCTGGGAAATATAGGAAATGGTTGAATGCGTTGCAAATTCTTGGAATCTTTTCTTAGTCGTCCTAGGATTCCCTCTCTTCACATGGTAACTTAAATAAGGAAATTTTTTTACATGAATTTAGACAAGTTTATTGGATTAGATTCGTTGTTTCAAGGGAATTTTCCTATACTTTAGGGTTCCCATCAACCATTTATTCACATCGACTCACCATACCAATAAACATAATTAATTAATTTTCTTTTTACTCCTCTATTACGTGAATTTTTATTTGAGTACATACCTACACTACACGGGCTGGGGGAGAAACTATGATGCACGGACACTCCTAAAAATCACTTGGTGCATTGTCGGACACTTCTCAGATACCGACACTTATCAGATAATCATTGGACACGTGTCTGACAAGCCACATGGTGTGTCCTTAATTTTATTAAAAAAATAAAATCGGATACCCGTGTCAGACACTTCCCTCAAAATCGGACACCAGTGTGTACACGACCGATGGGCGTGTCCGACACAAAAATGATACTTTTGGGTTTTAATTGTGCAATTTAAAAAGTTTTGGCTAAAATGAAATTTAGACGTGTTAGTTAAACTTTATGCTAAATTGAACGAATTTATTGTTCTTATAATTGATACTATGATTATTCAGTGACATATATTTATATATATTATTTTTGAATTCAGTAAGAATATTTTTGGTATTATATTTTATTTAGACGTGTTTGTTAATTAAAATAATATGTATTTGGTGTAAGTATGAATGATATTATGATGATCCAGCCGTGTCGTATCTTTAAAGTTTTAAAAAATTGTGTCGTATCCATATCGTGTCTTGTCAGTGTCCATTCATCATAAGAGAGAGAGTGAAAGGTCTCGTACCCGGCTAACGAGTTTCGGGATCTAATAACATAAATATTACTATGTTTTAAACGAATGATAAAATAGAGTTTTAACAATACTAAATTTTAAATGATGATTGTCTGGTCTCGTATTCACACACCGTTTGCTCGTTCATAATAAATTGCAATTTTAGATTATATTTTATTATAAAATCAACATTTAATAGTAGTTATATAATTAACATATGCATAACACATATATAAGATGAAGGTTAAATAATTAAGTGTAGAATCAAAACAAAAAATGGAACATAATGATTTTAGTACATGTTTTAAAGTCTAGCGATACATAAAAATTAACTCCCTCCAAAATAATATTATCCCAGTAAGTAGCCCCATGTTATTAATTATAAATATAATGAGAAAATGGTTAAAACATCGTGACATTTTTTTTATAAAAAAAAGATGCAAGTTTCCTTTTTAATAGTTAATATATTAAAAAAATTATATAATTATAATAAACCAAAGAGATTTTTCTAAAGAGCATTTACCTCACGAGATACTAGTCGAGTCGTTGAGGTAGTCAAGATCATTTTCTGATTGTTCAAATGTGAACAAGAATAATAAAAGACATAATATACTAAGCCTGCAATTTATTTGTCGCTTTCAATTATCCAATCTATGACTAATTACAATAAATTAAGTTATGCACTTGTTTTATTATTGTAGCTTTTTCAATAATCCAACACATATGATCAATTAAAATTAATTAAGGGTAAATTTTTTTAAAAAAATATCTTATTCGATTTTTCATATCGTCCAAAACTTTAGAACTAATCAGATATAGATACACAAAAATATTTTTAATAAAAAATAGTTATGCATAAATTTTTTTAACTAAGTTAGTCAAACATAAATTGTTTTTTAACAACATTAATCGCATAATTGTATTGGGGCTCTGCTAACACTTTTGATTAAAAAAAACAAGAGTTTAGTATTGATTAAAAACATAGGTAGAGACAATTTTTAACTAAATATAATTTTTATGAGACTATATTTGATTAGTTCTAAATGTTTGAGACTTTTATTGTATAAGCTCCTATCCATGGGATCATTTTTAAAATTTATCCATAAATTAATTTACACACTTCCCAAATTTTGTAAACACACTCACACGATCGTATTCGAACCAATATCAAGAAAACTTTAAAATTTGAATTTTGGGTTCGAACTCATTTGAAACTTGAGTAGTTAAATTGCTTGGCTCGAATTTAGTTTGAGTTAAAGCTCGAGTTCAAGTTCGGCTCAAAATATTCAATTTTGCAAACTCTTCGAACTATTGCTTAAAAATAAATTATCGATAGCTCGTAATATATGTATTTAATATATAATTATATTAAATTAAAAAATATTGAAGCTCGCGAGTAGTTCGTGAATTATTGAACATAATAATTTGGGCTCGAATTCGATTCACCTCAGAATTCGATAATCTCAAACATAAATCAAATATCTTTTGAGATGGCTCAAAAGCTCATGAATCGACTGAACTAGACTCGTTATGCAGAGTGACGAAGACACTGGTGGTTGGGAGCCTTCTCAATATAGTATTTTGAAATATATAAATATATTTTAAATATAGAAATTATTTTTCATAATTTGTTAAATACCTTCGTTTGTAAGAAAAATTGGTCCCGGGTCCTCATCTACGTGCAAACGTGTTACAGTTATAAATATTTGACCGGTATGTATGCCTTCCTTGAAAATGGACATAATTCCCACCGTACCTATATGTCCGTAGTTAATATTAAATAATAAAAATAATAATATATTTAAAACTCTTATATATATATACATATAGATGGAGCGGGTGAGGGAAGAAATTTTTGTGTGCATAGTATGATTGAAACTCGAGTTATCTCAAAGAAAGAAGGATATAAGTTCTATCATTTCTGCTAAGCATATCCATTCTTGATTGTCCTTGGTTATCACCTAAAATCCTACGTTGCACGACATCAATCGCCAAGAACCCCAATATATCACTTCTTCAGGCCGTTAGCCTCCAGGGTGAGGTGATTTGTGATAAAATCGTTTGGAAACGTGGCATTCTACCCAAACACTCATTTACTTTATGGCTTGGGATCCTTGGGAAGTTACAGACTAGTGATCGGCTATGCTTTGTGGAAAACAAAGATTGCAAATTGTGTTCAAATGGACTTGATAAGCATGACCACATATTCTTCAGATGCGAGTACAGTAAGGAACTTGGGGATATGTTAGAGATTGGCTTTCTCTACGGCGTGACATGTCGACTCTCCGTAGTGCTGTTAAATGGTTCAAGAAACAGTATGCAGGTGCTTCTCGCAAGGCGACAGCTCGCACTATTGTCATGGGTGCAACTGTTTACTACATTTGGAATGTTAGGAACCTAATGCTATTTGAGGGGAAGAATGATACTACATCAACCATATTCAGGAATGTACAAATACATGTCCTTCATTACTTACACATTTTATTTCCAGAATATAATGTGGTGGGATTTATTACTTAGTTAGTCTTATTTAACTTTCTAAGTTTAATGTATTATGTATGAAATTTTGATGTCGTAAAATTTTATTTACTGATAAAAAAAAATAAAATAAATGAAAGACACTCCCACACGAAACTAAATTTAATCAAATGACTACTTAATTTAATAGTATTAATGCTTTAGCCATTGGCAGGATGATATAATTAAAGACAATGCCTCTTTTCTAAATATAATTATTAATTTATTATTTCTCATTCAACCAGTTGACCCATAATATGCATCATTTTAATAATATATAATCTCTTTGGAAATATCAATAATTCAATATTTATTGTCAGAAAATAAATAATCATATTTTTTTCAATAGACAACATACTAGCAAAACGGAAAATATCTGTATGCATATTATTTGGATCCATTTATACGTCAATTCAATATTAAAATATATATTATTTTAGATAAAAATATATAAATTTAATATCATACTAATTATTTTAGATTAGCCAACTTGCTGCAGCTTCCACTATATTATCAATTTGTATTTCTTGATTTTAAAAATAATGGCAGCCCTTATATACATAAATAGGAGATAAAGTTTGATTAATAATTAATCAAAATATTTTTTAATAATAAATAGAATTTGATTATCTTACATAATCTTTGATCTTTGTTGTACTGCTGACTGCTGTTATGAACCAAACAGTATCCAGTCTTATTTGGGTCGTAATAATTTAACCCAGTTAACACCTTAATTTCGAATGCAGTGTCATGCTCAAGGAAGCTATCAGCTGCCACCGCAGGACTCCGCTTCAGTCTACATATACGCAGTCTGAGCTCCAAATAATATAGATAATCATCAAACTTTCCTAAACCCTTTCCGTTCCATCACATAATTTACCAATTTTCATTCTTTCATCTTAAATTTTCTTGTTTTCTAGCTTTTCTTGGATCTTTATATTCACTGGTCAAAGTTATTTATTGAATTTTTTAAAGGCTCCATCATCTTTCTCTGTATTCGATAATTCCTGTCTCCATCTTTCTCTGTTAATCTTGGAACCCTTTACACTTCTTAAGGTTTCCAAGTTGCTAATATATAGTTTTTTCACAATCTTGCAACCCTCTAGAAATCCCTTTCTTTTTTTCTTTCTTTCAAATTTTGGAGGTGATATAGTTAAGTCTTAATACTTAAAATTCTATGGGTATTTTGGGTATGAAAAAAGTGTTGGCACTCGCAATATTAAACCTTTTTTTTCGATAAACACTGTTCATGGTATTGGAGCCAACTGGGGAACACAATCAAGTCACCCTTTACCTCCTCCGACTGTGGTGAAGCTCCTGAGGGACAATGGGATTCAAAAGGTGAAACTTTTTGATGCAGAATCTAGCGTTTTTAATGCTCTCAGTGGATCAGGGATTGAGGCAATGGTGGGAATCCCAAATGATATGTTGTCCAGTCTTGCAAATAGTGTGGATGCTGCTGAGAGATGGGTAGAGAAGAACCTTTCCACATACGTTTCATCTAATAGTGTTGATATTAGGTGAATATTCTCGATTTCAATCCTTTGGATTTACGTATTTGTTCTTAAAAGTTTGGATTTTTGTGCATGGTGATTCTTGTTTTATGTTTTTTTTTTTATTAATCTTGATTGATGGATTGAAGGATTTTGGTTATCTGTTGAATCCAGGTGAAATATTTATATTTTTAGAGAAATTACGGCCATTTTGAAGGTCTTTCGTGTTCTTATGCTATATAGTCAGCAATTTTTCTTGATCTTCAATTCTGGATATTTCGGTTTGATCAATTTGCATTCAGTTGTTCAAGATTTTTATCAGAACAGTGCTAAACTTAGGATCTTTCGTAGAGTGAAATTTCATCATGAAAATTACTTGTTTTGTAAGTGAAAACAGTTATGATTTTTTCCTCTCTTTTTGGCTGAATTATTCCTTCCTTACACAAAAAAGCTTATGGGGTGATTCTTTGCCATACATAGATCTTAATATGGCTTCATATTTCTCTGTCGGTTTGCCTAGAAAAAGTTACAAATTAAGGTAGACTTGAAAGTCTTAATAAGTTTTGAATCCTGCATTCTAATTCGTGTGACGAGAAAATCTAGATGTCTATTATGAAACATGCCATGGTATGACCTTAAAAAATGCGAATGCCCTGTAATCTTGATTCAAGCCAAAACTCGATCTATAGTCTTGAAAATCAGGCTGCTTGTAAACATACGAAGGCGTGTCCGGAATCTTGCTTTATTTTTCACAAAGCCTTTCCCTTTACAAGGTACGTTGCGGTTGGGAACGAACCATTCTTGCTTACCTCCAATGGTACTTTTATTAGCACCACTTTTCCAGCTCTCAGGAATATTCAGGCGGCACTTATTAAAGCCGGTCTTGGTAGTAGAGTAAGAGTCACTATTCCATTCAATGCAGATGTGTATCAAAGCTCAACTGAAAATCCTTCAACCGGTGACTTCCGACCAGACATCCACGATCTCATGGTGCAGATTGTCAGTTTCTTAAGTCTTAATGGGGGTATATTCACTGTAAACATCTACCCTTTCATAAGCCTTCATGACAACCCGAACTTTCCAGTGGATTACGCCTTTTTCGACGGATACTCATCACCCATAAACGACAATGGGAGAATCTACACGAATGTATTTGATGCGAATTATGATACCTTAGTATGGGCCTTGCAGAATAACGGATTTGGGAACTTGACTACCGTGGTTGGAGAAATCGGGTGGCCTACTGATGGGGATCGAAACGCTAACATTGCATTCGCTCAAAGGTTCAACCAAGGATTCATATCTCATATGAATAAAGGTACTCCAATGAGACCAGGTCCTATGGATGTCTACTTGTTTAGCCTTATTGATGAGGATGCCAAGAGCATTCAACCAGGTAATTTCGAACGACATTGGGGAATCTTCAACTATGATGGTACACCAAAATACAACCTTAGCCTCGGTTCAAACAATAACGGGCTCATACCAGCTAGCAACGTTGAGTATCTGAACCAACGTTGGTGCGTTCTATCAACATCTGCCAGTCTTGACGACCCTCAATTAGGTCCAAGTGTGAGCTACGCTTGTGCAAATGCTGACTGCACGAGTCTTGGGTACGAAACATCTTGCTCGAATTTGAATGCTCAAGGTAACGCTTCATATGCTTTTAACAATTATTACCAGCAGTATAATCAGCTCGATAGTGCCTGCAAGTTCCCAAACCTTTCGGTGGTTACAACGAGTGATCCATCGGTTGGAACCTGTAAGTTTAACATCATGATCCGGACAACAAATCCTGGAAATAGAGGATTTTCGTTAGAGCCTGGTATCGGGCTTGTTAAGGTGCTGTTATTTTCGTTGGTACTTTTTGTGATTGTATAGGGGGTGGACTACAGACAATATACAGTTTTGTTTTCCTCTTCTTTTTGAATTCTTTTTTCATGTGTAGTGTTTAGTATAGTTTTTATCTTGTACCATAACAATGTCAAGGGATTGAACATCAGCACACACACTTTTTTGGTTGTTTGAAATGGTTCGTGGAATTAGCAAATGGAAACAAAAATTGAAATTTCATAAGTACAAGATACAGGCACGGACCGGAGACGACCGTTGAGAGGTAAATATTAAGAGAGATCCTAATCATTATCATCTAAAATATACGTTATCATCCCCCACTCATAAAATTTTCATCCGAGCCGAAATCGGGAGGAACTTGGTGCACAGCTCTAACAGCAATCGAGGAGTGCATGTGTTTGAAAATCAAATACATCGATGGGAGCTCAGATATACTTGTAATTTTATCTTTTAGGATTTGTTTTTACTATAAGGTTATGATTGATTTTTATTTGAGTAGATATTTAGAGATTTCTTTTTAGTATGAGATATGATTTTTTATTTCAAATTCATAGTTATCTAGGATTTTGGTTTATCTTAGGGATTGTGTTATCTCGATTTTTGTTGGACTATGTTATTATAAATAGAGTGGTTTTGATTAATAAAATCAAGAATGGAGTTTTTGAATAAATATAATCCTTGAGAAGGTTTCCTGCCTTCATGGCTCTCTCTCTCTCCATTTTTCCCCAAACTCCCTTGTAACAACATAGGTGAAAAGTACCCTGATCCGTGAACAGTACCCCGATCGTGAATAGTAATATCATCATCCCATAACGCGATCCTACAACCATAACATCATGGTTTAGTTAAACAATAAAAATGGCGAATTTGTTGGGCTATTTGGAGTAGTAGGTTTGTAGAGGAAAGAAAAGAAAAGTTTTGCCGTGGGTATGGCTGCTCAAGTGGCCCCCATTTTTAGGTTCATTAATGTATGTTAGATTTGAATTATTTACAAGATATTAACATATATTGGGTTTTTTTGTCTTGACAAATTAAATTTTATATTGATTGAGATTTGGAAAAAATATATATATATTGTGTATTCTAATATTAATGATTTAGATTATTTTCGAAGTTAAAATTTTGTAAAAAGTTGCAAATTTAGGAATTAAAGACACAATTAAAATATTATATTTAATACAAAAATTGATTGTTTTTCCAAACAATTTATAGCATACATAAAAAATTATTTACAATAGTAGTTACAATTACATTCGTATAAATAATTTTTCAAAGATAAAGATTATAAAAAAATTATTTACAAACATCCATGTCTCGAGATCGATTGAATGGATTAGAAGTTCTAGCAATAAAAAATAACTTATTTGACTAAATTTGAATATAAAAAATTAGTAAGTGATTTTACATTAAACAAGTCATAAGTAAATTTTAGTTTAATATTTGGTTTTTTTAATTATTTATTTTTAGCCTCGTTTTGTAAACTTGACATTTCGTTGGATTGCTAGAAATTTGAAGCAGAGGCGTTCATTGGTTGTTATACGCAGGTTGAGAAGGTGAACAGTTTGCGTTTTTAAATTGGGATTTGTTGTCTGAAGCAAAATAAGACTTAAAATTAAACGGGTAATTAGCATTTTATTAGAAATTAATAAATTTGATAAATTATAAAATAAATATGATTTTTCTTGTGTCTTTGGCCGGAAGATTTTGAGAATTGACATCCCCTCAATTTTTTTTTTTTTTTTTATATAACCTCCCCAAGTGCGTAGGTTATTTTCTTAAAAACAAATTTCTTTTCCAATCATTAGCCAAAAGTTGAGCTAGTGGTAAATAATATCATTGTGGTTTACCAAATAGGTAAATTACCCCAATGTGATTTGAAAATATGCATTTTATCAGCTTGTGGTTTGAAAATAATCATTTACCTCCATGTGGTTTGTGAAAATATGTATTTTACCCAATTATAGCTTGTGAATAGGTGTAAAATACATCATACACATAGGAGATAAACTGTCTATTTTGTAAACTATAAGGAGGTAAAATGCATATTATCACAGATAAAATACATATTTTCAAATCACATTAGATAAAATACTTATTTTGTAAATTATAGAGAGTAAAATATATATTATCAAATAACAAGGATAATCCGTCTATTTGGCCGGAGTAATCCGCCAAAAACCAACCAAAATTTTCCTAATACTTACCCGCGACTGGAAAATTAGGGCCATCATTGGATTTGTCTCCGGTTTTCGCAATCCATGGAACAGAGTCCACCACCAGATTTCTACACACTGTACATGATACATGAAATTATATACCATGCGAATCGATTCTTCAAAAGAAAAGCACACTGTATATATCTCCACTTTGGGTAAATCCCATTTTCTCCTCCTCTTTGGGTGAGAATGTCGTCCCAAGAGCGGTCCAAAGACGTTAATGCCGAAGAAAACCCCGAGAAAAAAATATCCAAGAAAGAGATCGCCAAGTTAGACCGTCTTCCCAAACGCCAAGAGGCCGCAGCAGCGGCATCAGCCTCCTTATCCGCCGTTGCGATTGAAACTTCCAATCCATTGGCGTCGAACTACGGGGAAATCCCGTTAAATGATCTGAAATCGAAGGAAATATCGGTGAAGAATTGACTGAAGTCAAATATTTGAGCAGCGAGTTGAAGGATCGGGTCGTATTGATAAGAGGGCGGGCCCAGGCGGTCCGAGCTATGGGGAAGAATATTGTGGAACCCGACTCGGGCACATATTACTTTACCCTTATACGATACCACATTCTCTAAGAACATTACGCACAGGGGTTTTAAACCTTTTCGGAAATAGCGGAAGCGTTTAGTCAAACATTCATTTTTAGTAGCGGAAGCGTTTATACATTCTAATTAGTAACAAAATACATCCCAGTACAAACTCCTTATAATGGTTCGACACTTAATAAAAGAGAAAATACTATAACAGTCCCGGTAAGCCAACATTTCCATTTTCCTAATTTCCCTCCGGTTCTAGCTCCGGTACTCCTGTATCTGGAACTCACAATAAATAACAAGGAAAACAGAGGTTAAGTCTTTGGGAACTTAGTGATGGAATAACATTAGCTTTAATATCTGTAATTATCAAACAGTGTAATGTATCAATGTTATGTCATGTAACAAAGATCTTGCAATCAAGTAATTGCCAATAATGAACAGTGACGATATAGGATTTTAGAGTGAATATCGTGGGCTAAAGAGGTGGCTCTCACCGGACAATTCGGTGTAGCACTTTTCCCCACATATTCAGATAGGATCTGTACCTTCAGTCATTTACGAGCCAAGATGAACCATTCTCCGAACCGTAAAACTGTGCGCGTTGTTCAGATGAACCATATACCCGGACTGCCATCCGTTGTTCATTGGACTCACTTTCCGGGCCGAAGCCGCGTTGTCCAGTGGATAAATATCCAGGGCTCCATTCATTCGATCATTCAGTCAAAGGATTCGTTCAATCAGAGGAATCGATTAGTAATCGATGACATTCAAGATAATTAAACATGCAGGTCAATATGACCAATGGAACGATGTAATGTACAATATGATGACAATATATAAAAGGTGAGATAAGTAATAACAAGTTACTGTAAATTCCACGCCAAATGCCAAAAGGGTTATATAACAAGAAATCGGTAGTACACCTCACCTTACTACTTGATATCTTACTAGATTGACTTGATTTTGAACCCAGTTGCCAATTAAATTCCTATCAACATAGTATAAGTAATCTTTGGTGATTAGTAACCCAGATATGTTGTTGAATCTTCTGCAAATCATTTTTGTACAAAACTTGTCCGGGTAATTTTGAATAAGACTTTAAAAATTCATGATAATTCAACCATAAGTCGAAAAATCACAAAACTTTCCAGAAATGCCTAAAATCAGTCCATAAATGTTCGGCCATCGGAAAACGAAATATCGGGGAGGCGCGTGAAGTGCACGCGCCACCGTGACGGCGCGTGGCCGAGATCCAGCCACCACGCGCGGCTGATATTTTACGGTGTGTTTCCGCCGCGACGAGATCTACCATTTTTGTTTAGAAATCATTTTGAAATTCCAAACTGATTTTGCCCAGAATTCTATTTTTCGAAATGGTTAACGAGATGTTTTGGTCGCCGGAAATCAGTTCGTACGGCGGCCTTTTGGGCCATCGGCCGACATACCCATAAGATGTGACACATTTTGAACAACTTTAGTTAGACTCCAAGTTTAAAATCGTTTGAGAAAGGCACGAAATCGTAGCTTGAAACCAATACCTTGAAATATGTTTCTGGGCTTTGGACAGCTCAATGTTCTTCGCGATTTTGATTTTATGGACGAATTTGGATACTGATTTTTGAACACCTCCTATGCTAAATGTTTTCTGGGTGTATAAGGATGATTGTTTGAAATTTTCGGATTTTTTGGAGGAGATTTGGTATTTTCCTCATAATTTTCCATATTTCCTACATCTTCTTCTACACCATAATCTCTCTTAATTTTTGCCAAGAATTCTCTTGAAGGTGTGTGTTAATCTGAAGAAATGAGAAGAAATGAGGGGTATTTATAGGGGTTGTGTGCATGTGTTAGGGTGTTGAAGTGTGGTAGGTTGGGGTAAGTTGCCAAATATTAAGTTTTTAAAATTAATTCAAAATGATAATTTATATATATTTTGAATTATTATTATTATTATTTCTATGATTTAAATATATATTTGAATTTAGTGTGATAAATGGTATTTTGATGCTTAAAGAATTTTGTTTCAATATTTTATATTATGATTTATTATTATATAATTTTAATATTGTGCATAATTTAAGGATTATTTTAGATAGTTTTAACTTATTTTGTCTAATTTTGTAATTGAGATTTTTGGGGTATTACAAATATGACGTTTGTAGTGGTGAGGGAGCGGGGGTTTACGGTTCAGTATGTGCTGCGTGTCATGCAAGATTTGGTGAGCCCGCAGATGGTGAAGTTTGCTACTAGTTTGAGTCGGGCAAGTATAATTGATGTTGAAGGGCTTGTATCAGTGCCAGCTCAATCTATCACTGGTGCCACTCAGCAGGTTGTGTTTGTGCCTGTATTTATGTTTTCGCAATTCTTGGTTGCAAAAAGTTGAGGTGATGAGTGGGGATTGAGGAATGTTCCTGTTTGATTTTTTTGTCAGCGGATTGATTCTTAAAACTTGTTCCATTTTCTTGTCTGTGCTTGCATTTACATATAGCTTGTGCTTGCATTTACATTTAGCTTGTGCTTGCGGCTGTGAGATATCAATGCTTAATGTTTGTAGCTTTCATCTTTTTTTTTTTTTTGTGTGTATATGGCGTAGGATTCTTAACATTATTTTTCTTTAGTCAAGTGTAATATTTATATGGATATGAGCGGTTGGATAATGCCTCAAATCTTGGCAGTATAGGACTGGTGAACACCTATCTTGGCTATTCTTTCTAGGGTTCATATTTTAGCATCAGGAATATGATCCATGAAGAAATTTATTCTCTTGTATATGTTTAATGCTTTATGGCTAAACTGTTTTGTTTCATATAGGTTGAAGTTCAGGTGAGGAACTTTATTGCATCAACAAAGCTTTGCCCACACTACCTATTAATATTGAGGATGCAGCCTGGAGTGATTCTGAAATAGAAAAGGCTCTGCAGGTATCGATGTTATGGATTATTATCTGAAATAATATTGTTTTGTGTACAGCTGCATTTATGTCTCGTTTTATGTAAAAGATCCTACGTTCTCTGAATAAAGGCAGGTGAGCAGCTAGTTCGTGTAAATCAGGATACTCGTTTGATTTTAGAGTTCTTGGCATACGCACAGCTGCTAATCAAGCAATATTTCGTATCCAGTGCCAAGTTGAAAATGTATGTATGCATACCTTTTTGAGTAAGTTATATACGTGGTTTGTCCATTTATCTCAGCACCATTCTATACGCCTCAAAAGTTTTCATAAAAGAAGTCTTTATTTTCATTAGTGTTCAAAACAACTAGTATTCAATAAATAAAAAAAAACTAGTATTCCCCTTTTTCTGTACAAATTTTAAGGTATTTGTTTATTTAGGACTCATTATGTACAATTAAATAAAAAAAAAATTGAACATAATTTAGTAATATTGGCAGTGAAATGAAATTCAATACTGAAATTCTCCAAACAGTTTGGTACTTTGCCTATACCTCTTTACGAAGTCTGAATCTTGTGTGGTGACAAAAATAATCAAATATATATGACGTAAATGAGTCGAGTTAAATAGTAAATAGTTCTAATGTATTGATAGGGGAGGTTTACTGTAGTTTATAATGGTATTGCCCACTTGATCTGTTCATGGACTCTGGTCATTGGATCTATATAGTTCCAAACATCAATTTGTTCACGGAAAGGCAATGCTTGTGCAATTCCAGAATCAAGATATCATTTTGCGGGTGAATTTCACTTAATAGTTGTTCAATGTGTGGGTCCAGTTTCCCATTTCAGTGCTATGTTTAGTTAGACAAATGTTTGCTAGTTTTTCAGATTGATGTGGTTTGCTGGCATCTAAAATGCCAATTTTATTCATGGGAATCTGCTAATATGAAGTTGGCCTCATTTTTCCGTTTTGGTAAATCTATGGATACAACAACTTTTTTGGTAAATCTATGGATACAACAAACTTTTCATGCCATGCAGATTTTTAGGCAGTTTTTGTTGTCAGGAGGTTTTGTTGAATACACACACCAAAATTGATAGCAGGTTCTAGTGAAGGTGGTGATGCTGTTTTTTTTTTTGATGGATTACAAAGGAACACCTGCATGTCTGGCACAGTCTCTTCAGCTTCATAAACAGATGTCCATTTGTAGTGATTTTGGGCGTGTTTGAGATTGGTCCTGTCTTCAGAGCTGAGTACTCTTTTACATACAGACATTTGTGTGAGTTCACAGGTCTTGATTGTTGGCCGGTGCTTCTTGGACGGACGTCAACTTTCCAACACTATTCATTTGGTGCTTTGATTTTGTCCAGATCGGAAGGATTCAAAACCAAAATGAAGATGTTTACCAAGGGCTTGCATGCCTATATAAAACCCATCAACTCTTCCTCAGAAAATAATTCTCAAATCTGTATCTCTCTTCATATAATAAGCTTTTGAGCTTATATATGATAGGAGCCCAGGCCTTCTAGGCTTAATTAGCAATAATAATTCGAAGCCCATTATGAAATATGTATATTCTAGAAGGGAAAATGGGGAGGAAACAAGCTTGGGCATATTCATTCTGAACAAAAAAAGCTTCATCAGTCGATTTTTTAAGCTCGTTTTGCCACATTCTGGTTCCCCATATTTTGACCCTTCCGGAGGCAACGATTTAGCATCCGTTTATCTAAATAGCTAGTGAGAAAAGTCGAAGTAAATAATTGATCAAGATGTTTTTATGTAACAAGTAGTTAAAGAAAGAGTACAAGAAGTAATTGATTCAAGATGCACCACCAAATGGTTCAATGAGAACAACCATGATCAATGCAAAGTTCGAGAGGTAAAAAAAAATTGACGGCACCAACAACTTTGGCGTGTGGCAATGTGAATTATTAGATCTCTTATTGCGTGAAAGATCTATATAGGCTTGGAGTCCAAGCCCAAAGACATGTTCACATTGAGGATTGGACTGCCAACAAACAAGCTTGCGACACGATTCGACTCTACTTATCTAAGGAGGAGAAGTATTTGTCATGAAAGAGACTTCTGTAATAAGTCTTGGAAAGAAACTGGAGACAAGTACATGACGAAAAGCATAGAGAACCGGCTCTATCTGGAAAATAAGATTTTTCGTTTTTAGTATAAGAAAGGTACGTCGATGGCTTTTCCGTATTAGACACAACTTCTTTGTAGTTTCACGGAATACCATATTGATCAATTGCAAGAGCGAATGCTACCATATCAGTAAACTGAGCAGGTTTTCGGATAATTCTCTAGGGTTTACTGGTGGCAACAGATTCGGGTACTGATGTTGAATCTGGTATCTCCGTTTTGAACAGATTCATTATTTTGATCGTCAGAGTCTTCTTCAGGATGACCATTCAGTTTGAACAGGTTGGTCTGTAGTTAGTGTAGTTGTGGGAATCTCGAATTCCACCTGCAAGTGAGAACTCATATCTCGGTTCTCTTTCTCTGACTCTTTATGTTTTCACCATTATAGATCGTCAAAGGTAACGTTTTCGGCTCAAAACAATTTTCTTTGGCTTAGGGTTCCATAGACGAAATGTTATGATGTACGGACACTCCTGAAAATCACTTAGTACAGTGTCAGACACTTCTAGGACACCAACACCTCTCGGACACGTATCGGAAACGCCACGTGGCGTGTCATAAATTTTAAAATAAAAATTAATTCTGGCACTCATGTCGGACACTTCCGAGAGGCGCGTCAGACACTTCCGAGGGACGTGTCCGATAAGGAAATGATATTTTAGGAGGTTTATTGTACAATTTAAAAAGTTTTGACCAAAATAAAATTTGGATGTGTATGTTAAACTTTACGGTAATTGAAGTAGTATGGATTTGTGTGCTGGTATCAGTTGTACTATAATGATTTCGTGACATTCATTTATTTATGCTCTTCTTGAATTTGGTAAGAATATATTTGGTATTATATTTTATTTGGACGTACTTGCTAACTTTGTTAATTGAAGTATCATACATTTAATGTTAGTATGTGTGGATATTCTGATGATTCCAGTGACATGCATTTATATAGGCTTCTTGAATTTGATAAGAATATTTTTGTTGTTTTTACATGGTTTTAGAATTTAAAAAATGTGAATTTTAATATTGTATAATGTAATACAGTATATATTTATCTTTTAAAAATACACTTGCGGGTCCCAACAGTGTCATATCTTGTAATTTTGAAATCCGTGCCGCCGTGTCAGTGTCGTTGTCATGTCGCGTTCGTGTCCGTCTCGCCATATCAGTGGCCGTGCATCATAGACGAAATGCCTTCACTCCTTCATTAAAGCCCATGAAAACAGCTTGTCGGCTCTAGGTTCCAGCTTCGATTCTTCTGGCGTGAAAGTATGCGGGACACCCAAATATATGCAGAGAATCATAATCAGAAACGAATCGTCCAGACCATAATTTCTTTGGAGTTTTTCATCTATGGCATGGCAGAAGAAGTTGGTAGTAAGTTGATGATATAAGAGGCATATGACAAGGCTTCAGTCCAGAATGCATTGCTTGTCTGTCCAGATTGGTATAGCATGCAGTGGACTTTATCAATCAGAATACGATTCATCTGTTATGCTACACCATTTTGATGCGGCGTGCCTGATATATTGAAATGTCTGACTATCCATTCTTCTGGCAGGTTTTTTGAAATGGATTTGACTTGTATTCTCCGCAATTATCAGAGATGAGCCTTTTTAATTTCTCTTGTCTGGGTTTCGATCATCGTCTTCCAATTGAAAAAGATGTCCAGAACTTCATCTTTGTGGTTCATAGTATACTCCCAGATATATCTCTAGAAATCAACTATAAATGTAATGAGTAGCGTTTGACGCAAAAATATATTTAATCCCTCCCCGATCAAGAAAAAAAAAGAAAAGAATTAGACGTGCGAAATTGGCAAACAGGGAAATAAAGCAAGCTTATTTTTTTCTTGAGCAAAGTAAACTTATTTCAAAAGAAAAGAAAAGTGGGATTTTTTGATTCGTCTTTCTTTGGCCAATTAGAGAGGTTAACTAGATATATCTCTCTCTTCTCTTTAAAGGAATCATTTTCAGACTATATTTTCAAAGTTCCAAAAATATAAATATATTCCATCTTATTTAGGGTTCTTTGCTTGAAACGCACCTTTACTAAACAAATTTTTATGTTATAAATTTCCCCGTGAAAAAAAAAAAAAAAATTCTCATTAAAACAAAAGAAAAAAAATATATTATGTTTTATACTACATTTAAAAACAAAACTATTATAAAGATAAGAAAAGAAAAAGGAAAATAGACTATCGGTGATGTTCAAATCAATCTCCATTACAATTTATGCTAATGGAAAGCCTATTCATTCAACAACTCAAAATAGGGTTAAATTAAAGTTTTCTTTTAAAATTAAATAAATAAAAATTACATGGTCTTGTTATTATAGAAAACTACAATAATAATAATAATAATAAATTGTAATAATAAAGAGTGTTTGAGTTTGGTTTCCTATTTCATAATATAATAATCCAACAATCCTAACAAAAAAATTTAAAATATTTTATGGAACTTATACATGACAGATTCTTAATATGTAAAAAAAATCGATTTATTCAACAAGTTGATTCCAATTAGGATCCATGAAAGGATACCATATGTTTCATTGTATATTTACGGATATTGATACATTGACATTGGTACCTTGTTCCAAGTGGCATCGGCAATCATTAAGAAGAAGTTTCGTATCTCGCGTTTGAGCCTCAACCCATCATAAATCCAAGTATGTAATGTATTAAAAAAGGGTAATTGTTAGTGAAATAATTTAAAATTAAAATAAAAATTGATAAAAACGAATTACCAATTAGGATCAAAATTAAACTGTGATCGTGGTTGGTGGTTAAAAAACATGACATTGGTTTCGTTTTCTCTTGCTATATCTTAGTTCAACATAGCTATTATTATTTTTTAGGTTTTCGGTTTCCTCAAACTTTGTATTCTCCCAAGCAAATTCTTGTGCTTCTGTTAAAACTTTTGCTTATTCAAAAACAAATAAATTTGAAGCAGATAAAAACTCAAATTTGTCAAAAGTCAAACTAACATTAAATTATATAAATTATATATTTAAAGAAGATGAATTTAATATTTATATACCATATACGGTTTTTGAATATTTGGTGAGTTATCAAGAAACCTTTTTCCAATATGTGAAGCAATAATTGACTTTAATATCACAATTATTTTTAAAAAATATATATTGATAGAGTTATAATTTAGACCTGGTAATATACATACTTAAATTACTAAAATATATATTGGTTCATTAATAATACAAACAATTATAATTTAAAACGAAATAACTTTTTGCATGAACACATCACGTGTGGTATACAAGTAATCATAAAATAAAAATAAAAAACAATAACAATTGTCCAAAGTGTAATTTTAATTTTTTGGAAGCCGTGGAGGTAAATCACAAGTCACAACTCCACCCAAGGTGGCGAAGTCTTACCAGCTTCAGCAAAATGATTCCTTAGCTTTTTCATTAATCAAGAAAAAAATGTTAGAAAAAATGTATTTAATAAATTGAAATTAAACATAAAAAATTGAATATATAAATGTAGGAAAAACAGATGAAATCGGATAAATAAAAAAACATTGTCATGACAAATTATAGTCGTTTGTATCTTGGAAAAAGGTTGCCGCTAACCGGGAGGCATCATAGCGGAAAGAACATGTGATATCCCCGAAATAATTAATTGCAATTAGGCATTAATTTTCTGTTTATGTGATATTGTGGCGTTAATTAGATTATGTGTTGGGACTAATTATCTTGGTAAAATGTTTGTCACATGGTAGGCGTGACCTGGTAGAGCATTTCTGGGTACATGTTATACATGTTGGGATTTGGGTGCTAATGGTTTAAATGATATGGGTTGTGTCTATTTGGTAATGCATGATTTTAATAGGGATCTTATTGCATTGTGGTAAAATACTTTTAAAAATATCATGTTGGGGTATTCTACATACCATGCTGTTGTGTCTTGGAATACATTTAAAACCCCATATCATGGCTTAGGAGCCACTTGCATGCT
>CAJQUN010002744.1:0-22997 GCA_907163345.1 Haberlea rhodopensis | reverse complement strand
CCAGCAACCTTGTCCATTCATCAACATATACTTCCTCAACTTCTCGTCTCCTCCGGAGACCATAACCCTTTCTTCTAAGCTTCGCCTTAAAACAACAATTGTTCAGTTTTCTTAACATTATTGTTTCATCAGATGGCTTCCTCATGTATGAAATTTATTAAGACTTGTTTTTTTCTCCTCCAAGTTAGTTTAGTTACAACTGGCTTGATGGGGACTGTGAAATGGGGGATAAATAGAGGGAGATGATTAGAATGAGAAGGGATTAAGTGAAGTGGAAGCAAAATGTGTTGCAAAATTTTTATGATCTACATATGATTATTAGCTTGAGAGTGAAGAAAATTTCATCAAAAGAAGAGTCGATGGATAGAGTCAAAGAAGAAGACATGTTGTCACATTCTTTCTAACGCTTCATAAGGTCACATTCAATCCGTTTTCCACTCCATCTTAATTTGGATGAGCCTAAATATTTAGAAATTTTATGTATGATTCTCGAAAAAAATATATTTTCTCGAGCCTAAGAGGCATATAATCACGCTGCTAAAAGATTTAAGTCGCATCATTTATATTCAAATTTTAGTAACTCCACCATTTTGTATATTTATACTTAATTATGAAAAAAAAAGGTTTTTCTTTTATTTTTAATAGTTATTTTTGTAATTTTAAAGTTCCATGTTAAAAAGGATATGTAACTATAGCGTCGATTTTTCACGGCCGTCACGAAAGGGGAATGTCGATTTTGCAGCCTAGAACATTAATTTCGCTGCAAGAACGACCTGTGGTGGAATATTTTAAATCTTTTTAATTTTTCAATTTTTTTTTTTATATTTGTCATTAATAATTGTCCAAATTATCGAATCATTTTTATTTTTAATTTTTAAAAACTACACGGCAATAACCACGACCGTTCCGCAAAATATCAATAGAACAAAAAAAGGTTTTTTCTTTATTTTAAATAGTTATTTTTGTAATTTTAAAGTTCCATGTTAAAAAGGATATGTAACTATAACGTCGATTTCACGCCGTCACGAAAGGTAATGTCGATTTCGCGGCCTAGAACAATAATTTCGCTGCAAGGGAAGACCGTGGTGGAACATTTTAAATCTTTTAATATTTCAAAAATTTTGTTTGAGATTATCTAATTATTTTATATTTAATTTAAAAAAAACTCCACGGCAATAACCCGACGACCGTTCCGCTAAATGTCAATAGAATTGGACGCCCACCGCGACCGTGACGACGACCATGCCATAAACCATCTCTCTCACTAGCTATATATTACCATTGCCACCCCCGCGAAGCTTCTTTCCTGTCTTATCCCTCTGTTTCTCTCCCTCCCTCTCTTAGTGAAACAAAGTACTTTTCCACGCTTTGCCTATCGAAAAAATTCTATGACATATATAAATATAATAATTTCTGGTGAGAAAAAATAATTGTTTTCTGAGTTAGTTTACATGAACATCATTCTAAGCATGTCTGTCGGATTTTTGTTAACCATATTCTTAAGCAATTTATCTGTCGGCACTAAACTTGATTTATTTATTTGTTTCAAAGCTGTGTACCTTAACCAATTGCCTTTAGCCATTGAAACCAACCCTTTAACCCTAAGTCATTATTATTTCTTGCGGTCGGACCCACCAACGTTTTCTTTCTTTCTTTTTTGTTGGGAAAGGGAGGAGCTAAATATTTTTTCGCACGGGACTCGAACTCGAGTATCTCCAAAGTGAATGTGAGCTCTTACCAGCTGGGCTATGCCCATGTGCTCCCCATCAAGGTTTTTCTAAGTCACATAGTTTAAAAACCATAACAATTATATAAGAATAAGTCTAAATTAGAGTACGTTGTTAAAGAGTTGGTGCCAACTTATCCAATATGATATCATTAATAGACACTTTACGTAACGTGAATTCTAAATAAATAGACAGCTTATACTCATTGTATTTGAAAATATGTAGTTTATCTTCTAAGGTTTTCAAAAAAAAGCATTTTACCCCGTGGTTTACGAAACATATCTCATGCCTCTTACATGGAGGGTGTATTTTGTACTTATTCACATGATCTCACGTGTACAAAATCTACATAACTAGTTCATTTTTTTAGGTAATTATAAGGCAAATCTATATCTAAACGATTTATATTGATGAGAAAATTGTTGACTACGATTAATTCTAAGTCGCTAAAACACAAAATTTTATTTCAAATTGTCACAGAATTCTGCGTTAATATTCTAATTAATTTTAAAATATGTATAAAAAATCATCTATAAAGTTATTTATATAGTTATATTATTTATTTTTTACACACAAAATTTAATACAAAAAAATATTATACACAAAGAAAACTAATTTATTCGCAAACAACGTATGCGTAGAACTATTTTATATAATGACGCGGTTACATAACTACGAGATTAATCTATCCTTGTAAATAAGGAACATAATTACATAGTTCACAAATGGTTAGGGTCTGTGATGGATTGCTTATTCAAATCATTTCTAAAATAAAATAAAATTGTTTAATGAACTTCAATTTACTACAAGATTGCCACGACATAAGTTAAAATAGTAAAAAATATCTGTGACTTGCTTATCTGCTTCTGACACATGCTATTTTATAGAAGCAATATCTGAAGCAAAGAAATCAAACACCCAAAATCTATTTTCTAATCTGAAAAGCAGACAATAAACATTTTGAGAAGCAATCCAAAATACTCCCCCCCTTAGTAATACAATTAAAAATGCCAAAATGTGTATCTAATACAACAATTCGAATATAAACATAAAAGAGTAACAATTACTTCTGATAAACACACTTTTGTTACCAAATTAGACAGTCTAAACGACCCAAAATTTAAGGGACAAAAGCTAAGCTCATCAAAATTTGCATGAAAACTAAGCCAAAAAACATTGCCATCAATTCAAGAAAACATGCGTATGGTTGATTTTGCATGGTGCTGATTTGGACATTTAGTAAAAGAAAAGGCAAAGTACAAACCTCAGAAGCTACTCAAGATCCCATATGTATGTATGTATACATTTAAAGGTGAATGTCTTTGGACGTAGAGATATAGGAAACGTACTCTTTTGTACTAAGACAAAGAAACCAAATGAATCAATCCCACGTGTAAACAAGCAAAAGCAATCATCCATTATTTGGGGAAATATTTGTATACGCCCGATTTGAGACATACTTATAACAAACTCAATATTAAAATATAATTTTTTAAATAAAAATATATAAAATCACATATAAATTATTTTAGACTAATCATATTGAGTTTGTTCATAAATAAGACACAAACCGGTTTCATACAAATATTTTTCATTTATTTCTTCGCTTTGTATGTTCTTCGAAGAGATAAGGCCAGGAGAACTTGAGAAGGAGGGATCGATTTAAGCCAACCCAAGAGTCTTCATTTATTTAAAAAAAAGCCGGAGTTTAGAATTACAATATAGATCTCGTAAAAACGAGCTCGTTCATGAAAATTAATATGATTGATTTATTATCTATACTATATTATAATATGTGAACAATGTAGAAAAACTGGCTTTAATAAAACTTGACTTCATCTAATGGAATTTACATTTACAACTCTGATAATTATCTACTAATTTATCATTTTTATTTATTAACTTCTCATTTTCCTAACCCAATTAACTTCTCATTTTTTCCCACCAATTAGCTTCTAAGTCGTAATTGAATATATGTAGGAAGAATTTTTTAGTTAACTAAATTATTTAATACTTAATAGTTACAAATATTTTTATATTTATATTCGTTTCCTTTATTACAATTTAAATTAATTACATATGATCATAAAATTATAAAAATATATAATTATATACGCACGCAATGTGTGTGCGTCGGCGACTAGTATATATTATGGTTTTATGGGTGATAACGTATGTGTATGCACCAATTTGGTTTTGCATGCCATAATTAAACTATAAATCCTTTAAATTGCACCTTTAAGATGATTGAAAAAGCTTGTCTTTAGAGATTCTTCAATTATCCAGTTTTAATGAAATAGGTAAATCCTCTCTCTTAGTGAATCAGGGACCTTAAAGGGTTCTAGAGGCGGGTTCTAGAGGCAGTATCAACCGTTCATGTAGGATACTCTCATGGATGATTGATGATTCTCACGACACTAGCCATATGACAACATTAGTATTTCGGTCATTAATGGTTGATCGTTCTCTTATTAGCCACACACACACACATATATATATTTGTTTATTTATTTATTTCCATTATGTATTGATTTTAATTCTCGAAGAATACGCGTTGATGTGATTCGATTTTTTACCTTGTTCGGTATAATTAAGTGTTGCGGAAAATAAAGAAAGACACCGTAATTGTTACGCTGAAAACCTTAAATCGAAGGAAAAAACCACGGAACCTAGTCTAGTATAAATTTTCACTATAACTTTATTTTGGTTTATGTGACTTAGACGCAAAACAAGAATTTTCGAAAAATAGTGTAAGAGTAAAAGACAGAGCAGACTATGATGTGCTCTCTTCGGAATCTTTTTCTGCCTAGAAAGTTCAACCATTTACGATGAGACTATCAGTGGTATTTATAGTGCTGATCCCGATGGTTAGCACGCGGGAAATCGGGAACACGATCTCCTATGATCGTGGCATTATTGGATCAAAATGTGCCTGAGAAATACGTGTTCCATGATTACACGTTTGTTTACACCGATTGATTTGTCAGTTATGTTGGGGTCTTCCGATACCCTTTGACCAGTATGCCAAGTAGTTTTGATGTTCTACGGGCAGTTTTGTGTGTTGGGACTTTGTGCTCGGATATCTCTTGCTAGGTGCTTGCATGGGATTTTACCGAAGAAACTGAATCATCCTATGACATCACCTCACCCCTTGAAGTAAAGTGAGATGAGAGTGTTGAAGTCTCGGTTTATCGCCTTGAGGTAAAATCCCATAATGACATGCTTGGGGTTTTTTCCCGCTCTTTTTCCCCCCCAAAGTTTTCAAAACGTCGCGCGACGTTTAGTTTCCCGAGGCTCATCTATGACCATTCATTCGATTTGTTTTGGACTGTGTGATCGTTTTATTTTAAACAATTATTTTTAGTGTGTAGTGCGATTATACCACAAGTGCACGGTGTCAAGTTTAGTATAGATAAGAAGAATACGGATTGTCGAACCCACATGGACTAACAAACAAGTACCAAAAAGACGCTTCAAACTATATTTAACCTACGATAATGAATTGAATAAAATAAAATAATTAAATCAACTACTAATCCAACCAAGTCAATCAAAGTTAAAGAGAAAATTATGCTAGAGAAGATTATCTAGACCTCTCTTCGGCCCTCTTTGATTCATGGCCACTTCTCGAGGAGGTATTGCTCGAAACTCCTTTTCGGCTATTCCAGTTGTTTATCCCACCGATTTAGCTCATTTCCCGGTTTCACATCTTTTCTTTGTTTCATTTTTTAGGTTTTTTCTAAGTTGATATATTTAGAAGCTCTTACCAGCAACTCGTCGTAATTAGAGGGTGGTTTTTTAGCTAGGGATCTGAACAGATCTCCTTCTCGTAGCCCTTGAGTAAAGGCGCTGATGAGTATCTCTGATGTGACATGAGGAACATCGAGGTATGCTTGATTCGATCTTTTCAGGAAGTCCCAAGGAGATTCCTTTTCCATCTGCTTAAGTCCGAATAGACTGAGGGCTGTTCTCTTGCAACTTCTACTGCTCGCGAATTGATGTAAGAACAGCGAGCTGAATTTTGGGAATGTGTCTATGATCCCTGGTGCAGTTGATTAAATCAAGATTGAGAAGCTCCTGCCAGGGTAGTCAGAAAAACCCTACACTTCACCCCATCTGTAAGTTGGTGAAAGGAGCGAAGCGTTCTCAAACCGTGACAAATACTCAGGATCGGCGCCTACCATCATAGTTTTCCACATTCAAAGTTCGGAAGTCAAATGGCAAGGGATCATCAACAACCTCAGGAGCAAATGGTGTGCTCCTCCGTACTGGGTAGATACTCCCCTCCATCTTGTTGCACATATGCTGCAATTCATCTTTCAGATCCTCCATCTGAGGATGCTTAGTTTTATTACTCTCTTCTCCTGTATGACTGGAAAGGTCATTAACCTCTTTCGTATCCTCTTCCTGCCCTTCTGAAGAAGCCATATCTTCTTCCTTACTTGATCCTTCTTGCTGCTGGGGTGGGATCATAAATTGCTTCGTGACCTTCCTACAGTTTTTGCAATCACTTCAGTCAATTGTTCCATAGGTATTCCCATAGAAGGAAATGCTTGAGGATTAGCTTGAGGAACGTTTTGAGACAACTCCACATCATCTATTCCCCTTCACGTAGCGCAGACAAATATGAAGGGGGATTTGGATATACCCCCTTGAACTTTATCCGCGACCTTTGCTTCTGGACATGTCTTTCCGTTCTTAATTTATGCAAAATTCTTAAATGTCTTAGCTTGATTTTTCCACAGACGGCGCCAATGATGTGATTCGATTTTTTCCGTGTTCAGTAGAATTAAGTGTTGCGGAAAATAAAAGAAAGACACCACAATTTTTACGTGGAAAACCTCCAAATCGAAGGAAAACCACGGGACCTAGTGTGATGCCCGGGGATTAATGGTGTTAATCCCGGTGTGGTAATAATCCTTAATGGATTTTAATTATGGCAATTATGAATTAATTGCGGTTTCTAGACTCTCGGGGATTTTAAATCTGATATTTGGAGTCGTTGGATCCGAGGGATGAGATTGTATTCTCATCGTGGTGATAACCTTGGAATTTGGACCTTGGTGGGATTTGGGGTCCGGATTACTTTGTACTGGGGCTGTTAATTGTTAATGGAATAGAGTTTGGGAGGTATTATTGAAAACAAATGATTTTTAATGAGTGTTGTATTGTGGATGTAATGGATTTTACTATATACCAACTGGACTCGGTATTCCGTACGGAACACTTCTCTCTCTCCCCTTTCTCTACGCCTCACATCTCCCCTCTTCTTTCCTCTTGGAGGAAAAATGGTTGGTAGCTTGGCTCGGGAGCCGGATTTCTCAAAGATAATAAGGTATTGATCTCTTCCCTCATTCTTATCTTCGATTTGATAGTAGTATGGTGGGTTTTGGTTGTGTATTTGTTTTGTTTGGGAAATTGGGGGTTTTTGATAAAAATCAAAGTTGAGTTTTGAAGTTTTTATGGGTTTAAATGGTGTGTGTATTTGAAGTGTTGAGGTTGTATGGGGGTGTGGTTTGGAGTTTGGCTGTGAAAAACACCATTGAAGCTCGAAATTTTTGGAAACCCGCAGGTCGCGATCGATCGCGGCTTGGCGCCGATCGATCGCGACATGTTACTGAATTTGGGAAGGCGATGATCGATCGATCACGAAAAGTAGGCGATCGATCGCGAGGGTCTTGGCGATCGATCGCGGATAGCAGTGTTGCGGGCAGTGGGCTCCTGCGATCTATCACGCCTGAAGGGCGATCAATCGCGACACTGTTTGGTTTGTTTTTTTTGGAATTTTGGAAAATGTCGGGATTTGGAATCGAGGTTTAAAGGGCCCGTTTCCGGGGCAATGTCTACATTCCAATGTGAATGCTATACTTTTAAATGAATTGGTTGGAGCCAAATTTTATATAATGGAATTCTCGGTCGAGTTTGGCTATCTTTTAAACATATAAAATGGAATATTTTGGGTTTATGCATGCTTAGTGGGGGGGGGGGGGGGGGGGGGGGGGGGGGGGGGGGCTTTTATTTTGGTAATCGTCATGGTGGACGATAGGTTTGGAATTGTGAACGTGCTTGGGCACGTGATTGCATGCCTATGTTTAATTGAGGGTTATTTGTGTGTTAGCACTTAACTCATCGGGTCGTGGGACTCAGGCAAGGTGATAAGTGTGATTTTTACACTTAATTTGATATATGATTAGGGGTGTTTTTGTAGTGATTCCTAGAAAATATTACACATTTTGGTATATATTTGTATATGTCAGGAATCTAGGTCCAAATGCATAAAAGTGGATGACATGGGCTTAAAAATGCTGAAAAGGACCAAACTGAGCAAATCTGGAAAAGGAGAGACCAAATCGCAAGATTGGAGATTTGAGGTCCGCGATCGATCGCCAACTTTCGAAGATCGATCACCACCATCCAGAATGTTTCCGAGATGGATCGCCAACTGACGAAGATCGATCGCCAAACCCGAAAATTTTGAGATTTTGTTTCCTTCTTGGTTATTTTGTGTCCAAACCTTACCAAACTCCTTCACCATTATATATATTAGGTCTTGGACGAAAATAAGGACTTTTTATGAGATTTTACACCCTAGGAATAGCCTCCATCCATCCTCTCATCCTCCATATCACCATCATCCACCTCCATCCATCAACCATCCTAGGATTTTGGAACACCTTCAACAAGACGATTCAAGAGACGATCGAGAAGGAAGCGAGAGAGGGGAGCAAGGATCTACGAACGAAGTCGACATCGGGAGTTTATTCTTGTATTTAATATTAGTTTTGATTTGTTTGATTTACTATGTTGAACTAATTTATTTATCGAGGCTAGGCGAATCCTTTGTCAAGAACCTATGATTTGATGATTTATTTGATTGAATTCCTTTAATTCTTTGTGTATAATTTATTGATCTTCATGCTTTTGAGGGGTTGATCACCCTTGAATGATTGTTATATTGCGATTGAATTGACCATAGGATATTGCAATACGATAAAGTAAATTTACCGTGGGTTTTAGGTTGAGACGGACCAAGTAAAATCTAGCACACGTGTGATAGCAATAGATTTACCAAAATCGAAGGCTAGTAGTTTTCATAGATCTTTATTCGATATTAATTGTGCAATAAGGACACGGGAGTGGTTTACTGCAACATTAATATTAGACTTGTTATAACTGGACCAAAGTATAACGAATACATTAGGAAAACTCGTCACCTTAGAAATATTTGGATATTCAATCGAGAATTGTAGGGGATTGCATTGGTGAGCCAAAGTCTCGATAATTTTCTCTAGTGGATTTTTCTCGTTTACTTTTTTTGACTTGGTTGGATTAGTAGTTAATTTAATTAATTAGTAGTTTAATTATTAATTCAATTCCGTAGGTTAAATATAGTTAAAAGCATCTTATTGATACTTGCTTGTTAGTCCTGTGGGTTCGACAATCCGTATTCTTCCTATCTATACTAAAACTTGACACCGTGCACTTGCGGTCTAAAATCGCTAGATTAGAATTAATTGTTTAAAATAAAAGCGATCACAAGGTTGGACTCGAACTACGGAATCATAAGGTACCTATGACGTACGAGCATAGCCCCTTAATATATTTGCAATTGTTGAATGCTTGGTACATTGTATTACGATGAATGTATGTGAAAAGGCATGGTTTATGGTATTTGCTACAAATGTACATATATGCATTGAGAATCATGTGGTACTGCTTTTGAGCGAGCAATGATGGGATGTTGTCGCCTTTGAACGAACATCGGTTATGACGCCATTGCTGTTGAGCATACGTGGAATGAAATACCGCTATGTAGAGCGAGCAATGAAATAGAAATATGGAACCATAAGTGAGGTACATGGAATATCTGTAATCATTGTTAATGATATGATATTATTGATTTTGATATCGGTATGTGACAAATGAATTCGTTAATCAATGTAATGATTAATGGCATTTGGGAATTTGATGGTTTCAATGATTTTGAGAACAGGGACACTGCAGGGAATCCCGGATGAGGATGATACCATCCAGGGAGCATCTTTATATTTCATAGCATTTACATTTTTGTAAATTATGAATTGTATTATTGTGATTATTGGATTTGGGATATTGGTATGCTCACCCCGTGTGGGGGCTGTCTCTGTTGGGGCAGGTGATTAGGTACATCGATGGCTTTGGAGATGAGCTCGAGCTATGGATTGGAGGTGCTACCAGGGATCGAAATACCAGTGACGGTATTGAGCACCGTAATTTATACATTTGATACACGCATACCTATTTGATGCTCGTATGTAAGCACTAGTAGTATGTGTATATGGCATGTATAAGAAGGCAATGGCCTTTCTCTCTTCATTTATAAGTGGCATACACATTATTTATTGAATTGCTAAATGAACTGAGAACTTGTTAGTATATTATATTGGTGCGTGAGATGTATGTGGACTGGGTTGGGGAAGACTAGACATTATATGGAATAATGTAAAGAATTTTTATTATAAGCATGATTGGCTATGATGATAAGTGGTTTTTTCCCCTACATGTATGATTGTATGCACTAATGGCATGGATTAATACACTAATAACGGGTTAAGGGCACGGGGGTCCTTACACCTTGTCCAGTATAAATCTTCACTATAACTTTATTTTGGTTTACAGGACTTAGACGCAAAACAAGAATTTTCAAAAAATAGCTTAAGAGTAAAAGACCAAACAGACTATGATGTGCTCTCTTCGGAGTATTTTCTTGCCTAGAAAGTTCAACCATTTACAATGAGACTATCGGTGTATTTATAGTAGTGATCCCGGTGATTAGCATACGGGAAATCCTGAACATGATGTCCTCTGATCGCGGCATTATTGGATCAAAACGTGTCCGAGAAATCAGTGTTCCATTATTACACGTTTGTTTGCGCCGGTTGATTTGTCAGTTACGTCAGGTCTTCCTCTATCCTTTGACCAGTATGCCGAGCAGGTTTTGATGTTTTTCGAGCAATCTTGTGTTCGAGACTTTGTGCTCGGGATATCTCTTGCTTGGTGCTTGCATTAGATTTTACCGAAGAAACAGATTTATCCAATGACATCACGCGTAGATGTACTTCGAACATGTATATTGTTAGGACGCTTTAATTCTAATTGTTAAGGGGAAACATTTTTTAAGTTTCTTGTGAATAAATTAATTACGAGAGAAAATGCAACAAATCTTTCTAATTTTTGAACCACCTTCACTCAAATAAAAGGATACTTCGAAAAATAAACACCGATCAAATATTTTTTTTGATTTGTAACATTTCTTAAAAATATATGTATTACCTTTAAACATGTAAAAAAACAAATGTCAAACAAATATTAAAAATTGAAAAAGGTTATATTTCAAATTTTGGTTAAACAAAGGTCATTTGTAAAACAATCCTTCAAATACATCCCTATTCGGTATCTAATTATTTAGTTAGCTTGAAATCAACTTCATCTTCTTATTTAACAGTTGATAGACCTTTTGATACGACTACAAAGAATAGAAAGGTTAGAGGAATGGAAATTGAGAGGCATTTCACAGAAGAAGTCGAAACAACAGAATCAAGAAGATGAGCTGGGAAACAGAAGGAGAAGAACGAGATCAAACAAACTTAATGATTACATACTTAGTTAGTTAGATGGTTAAACAATTAGCTAACTAATTAGTCAAGTTAGCTACATACATGTTAATTACAGGAATGTATAAATAGAACCATGTGTAGAGATTGAATGCATTCAAACAATTATCAATAAAATTGTCTTCTTCATCCTAAATTCTTCGCTCTCTAATCCCAATTAACACCAGCATGACCTGCTAAGGGGGCATAATGAAATTCAACGAGTATTTTTGGCTTAAGAGGAGATGCTGGCACAATCGATTGGCTTATAAATCAGGTCGTCGATACAAGAGAAAGGACATGGTGTGGCGCTGGTTGATGGTCGGTCTGTCAATTAGAGTTTGATAATGAGGATGTTGGGATATGCCCTAAGACAAGTCATTAGATGATTGTTTATGACATACAATGTATTATGATTTTATAAATGACAAATCATTATTATATATTATTCGAATATCTGTGCAATATGAATTGATATATAAGTTAATGTCCTTAATATAATATTGTATTATTCTTAAAGATTATCCCTAGTCAAGTATTATCATAAATCAGGATAATGATAATACATTGAGACTAGTATGTTTTGATTGATGAATTGTTCATGGATATGAGATATCAAATCAACACATGGGTACATGTTAGAGAACAATGTACTGGACAGACCCAACATGAGAATGCTACATGGATAGTTATATGAGTGTCATAAGCAATTCTCATAGTGATAATAATGTATGTAATCCTTACGACTTGAGATCATCAGAGATCCCAACATAAGGAGTTTGTATCTTGATATTGTCAAACGTACCTGTAACAGGGTAAACTATAAAGGCAACTATTGGATACACTACGAATTATGTAGAGGGATGTTGATTGATCAAGATAGGATTTGTCCCTCCTATATAACAGGAGAAAGTGTTTGGGCCCTTGATCAAGTAAGACTAAAATGCATGGCCGTGCTCGAATGAGTCGATATGTGATATCGAGCTTATTCGTTTATTCTAGTTCTACTTGGGGATCAAGAAATAGAGATTGAATATACGAGTATGACTATTCCATGACTCGTGTTCAATCTAAACATATGGACAAAGGGATTAAGTTACATGGTAATATTATCACAGGCCATAGGTTATGTCGAGTCAATGACATTCTTGTAACTTGGGTAGCCTTGATGTGTTGCTAGATACCGCTCATTGCTTGTGACATAAAATTAGATTTTATGTCACTGCCAACGTTGCAAGATCCTAACAGGTCGCACAAAAGATTAAATCGATAAATGGTAATAAAAATTCATTGGATGAATTAATTTGATTAAGAATAGTCTTAATCATAAAATATTATATATACATACATATAATATCGGGCCAAATATATATAATAATAGGCTATAGATATAATTAAGAAAGGGGTTTTGGGCTTTTCGAAAGCCTAAGGTTTAACTAGCCACCACCTTCCTGTATATATATACTTGGTCATTAGGTTAATAGGAAAGAAGTTAATTGTGAATTAACTAGCACCATAAACCTAGCAGACAAAAGTGTAGACACGGCCGCCGTATTCTTTTGGGTGGTTCGTCACTTTCTGGTTGAAGATCAGGTCTAGCAACTTGTTCTTCAACATCCCTTCATCGACATAATCGTGTGGATACCGTAGAGGCATAACTTGAAAAGTTTTGCTACTAACTCGAGGCCGCGTTGGACGTGCTACTTCGTGGGATTCGGTTCAAACACGCTACAAGGGTATGATTCTCTTACACCCCGATATGATTAACTCCGTATAGGTCCTCGGTTTGGAATCCATATTTTATTTTCGCTGCGTATTTGCATGTTGGATCCTTACAGAGGATCCGTGGCAACTTCTAATTCAACTCATCGATAATTTTGAAAGCTGCAAATGTGAAGGCGAAGAAGAAGATCGATGGATATCAATGAGCTCAATGTCTGTACATTGTCACGATAAGGCGTCGGCCAGAACATTAGACTTCCCTGGTTTATACTGAATATCAAAGGCATATCCTCAGAGCTTGATTATGTCAACCAATTCTCGTATATATGATGAAGCCTTAGCTAACTGAAGGCTAAGCTTCTTGCTGAAGTAAGCAACTGGTAGATAATTTTGCAACAAGACTGCCCCTATTCCCGACCCAGAAGCGTCGGTTCGAACTTGAAAGGGTAGAGAGAAGTTTGGTAAAGCCAGAATTGGTGTATGCAGTAAGGCCTGCTTAAGGGTATCAAAGGCTTGTTGTGCTCTGTCTGACCAAAAAAATTGGTCATTTTTAGGAGATCAGTGAGGTTTGAAGCAATGGACGCAAAATCATGGACAAATTTCTATAGTAACCTGCTATTCCCAAGAATCCCCTAAGTGCCTTTAAGGAAGATGGAGTTGGCCAATCATGAATATATTTAATCTTCTCTGGATCTGGTTCTACCCCTTTTGCAGCAATGATATAACATAGGTAATCAATGGAAACTTGGCCAAAAGAGCATTTAGATTTCTTCGCAAAAAATGAGTTAGTGCGAAGGCATTGTAGGACCAATTCCAAATGAACTAATGATCCGTAAGAGACTCTATATATCAAAATATCATAAAAAAAATGATTACAAACTTGCATCTTAAAAATGGAGTTCATGGAAGCTTGAAATGTTGACGGAGCATTGGTTAATCCAAAAGGAATCACGACAAATTCGTTATGGCCCTCGTGTTCTGTCTTTTGGATGTCATGGGGTGAAGACGGATTTGATGATAACCCGCTTGCAAATCAATTTTGAGAATATTGTTACACCTTGTAACTCATCTAAAAGCTCGTCCAGTGTTGAAATATAAAATTTTGTCTTTAATGTTTATGTGATTTAAAGCTCTATAGTCAATGCAAAATCTCCAAGTGCCATCCTTTTTAACAAGAATCACTGGCGAGGAAAAAAGGGATGTGGCTTGGTCTGATGACACACGAATCCGACATTTCTGTGACAAGTTTTTCAATTTCATTTTTTGGAAGTGCGGGTACCGATAAGGCTTGACATTAACATGGTTGGAATTAGTAGGTGGATTCGATGGTCAATGGTTCGATGGGATGGAAGACTCTTTGGCATTTCAAATACATCCTGAAATGAATCAATTATATGAGAAAATTTAGAAAGAGCAGGAACTCTCAATGCAATTCGCCTTGGCCAATCTTTTCATCTGATGTAAAAGCACTTGAACAACTTGGATAAGAGGTTCTCCCTGCAATCTGGCCTTCTTTTGACCCAATGTAAAATCCATATACAACTTCTGATAATCCACCGTAATAGGGCCAAATAACTCCAACCATTGAACCCCCCAACACAATATCCGCACCTTGAATGGGTAAATATATAGAAGTCTATGTGAAATAATCCCGACCTTAAATAAATGGACACATGTGGACAGTACCCATTGCAATCTAAGGACTGACCATTCCCCACCAATCTATTATCTATTACCTTACAAAAGTGTGGATCCAAGGGTAAAATTTTTCATTATGAATTAACCTTTCATTCTAGTAAAGTTTTTCATTATGAATTAACAGCTTTGTCCTTTCATTCTACATTATTATATACAAATTACAAATAGCTAGGGATATAAATATAAAAACAAAAAATCTATCAGGGGGCATAAAAGAAAAATATAATATGGTCTTATTAGGATTCATTTACCCATAAATTAGTAATTAATAAAAGCAAAGTTTTTATTTAAGGATCACTAGATAGTGAAATACATACAAGTTTGGTTCAATTAGCCTAAAACAGGCTGAGACACACATAAATTCTAAGAATGAATAAATTAAATGAATTTGAGCAAGTAATTGTATCTATAACTTCCACTTTAATTGAGTGTTCCCTCGTATAATTTCAAGTATCTCTCCCACATAAATTTTTGTAACCGGAAATTATTCCTTGTGCATTGCAATTGGTTTATAGTAAGGTAATTTGTTCTTTTTGGAACAATATCTTAGGTTACTGTATTATAAGAATTATTTAATCAATATACTTCATAAATTAGGTAAAAATGGAATTTATTAAAGATATTTTTAAATAAACAATACAATATTCTAAACTTTTAGTACACAAACAATTACCTCCATTAACATCTTAAGCGTTTTAAGTATATAGTAACAATTTTATTGATTATTTTTTTATACTCCCCATTCTTTGATAATTGGATAAGCATGTGTTTATAATGACTTCAATTTGAATTTCAAATGTTAATGACTATGAGGTTTTTTCACTTAGTTATGAGATTCTCTTTGGTGATTAGTTGTCATTACGTCTATATATTTAGGTAAATTGTGGTTTAATTCTTTATTTAACTATATTTTGTTGAATTTTTAGTTATTTACGTTTTTTCCTTTACACATATTTGGATAGATAAACATGTTTTTAAATTTTTGAAAATTCATGTAGTTATTTATGTTATGACATATATACCGTAAGATTTAGATATATTTTTAACTTTTTTTTTTTAATTTTATTATAATTGGTGACTATTTGCATCGCACATCCTTTATGCTAATACCCTAAAATTAGGAGATGGATGAATGGGAAGTTTGAGGAATTTGGCAATTCGATCTTGCTTGAAATTATGTGTGCTACCTCCATCAACTAACGTTTGAAAAGAGTGTTCTGCAATTTACGATTGAATACGTAGGGTTGCATCGCCATCGCATGCAAGCTTATCTCTGGTAAGCCCCCCTGACAAGACTGCTGTCCAAACTGATCCTCCTCTATTAGACATCCATCCTCCTCCATAAAAAGAAACAATCGGTCCTTACACTTGTTTCTCGGAGCAAAGCCCTTTCTCCATGGGCGTAGCTAGGAATATCAAACAGAGGGATATGAGTAAAAAAATAAACGTTATTTAATATGTATAATTTATATTAAAATTGATAAATTTTACATTGTTTTTGTATGAAAATAATATATTATTTTTCATAATTATTTTGTATAACCGCATCATTCGCACTATCTTTGTAAATGTTTTATAATCCATTTGACATAAATTTCACAGTAAATAATATAAGGGAGCTAAAGTTTTAAATAGAAAGTTTTCACAAGAAAATATTAATAAAAAAATAATTTTTTATTAAACATAGTGTATATCTATATTGTTAAAAAAATACATTTAAAAATATGAGAATTTGGATAAATAAATATGAAAAATGAAACTATTTCACTTTTATAATTTTTAAAAACAAATAATTTTTGGGTATATAAGTAATCAAAAATATTTGGATGATAACATTAAATATTTTCTGGGGTAAATCAAAAATTTAATGAAAAGGAGAGCCTGGGTTTCAAATACTCGACCATGCGCAATCCTTGACTTCACGGAACAGTGTTAATTTTTATTTTACTTACGATTCGAATTTCAATTCTGAAATTTTCCTTGTCGATCGATTGAGCTTGAACTGTACCAATTTCCAATTTGAAAACAAACCATTAGTATGGATCTTCTATGAAGGATGTGGCCATGTGCTTTCAGACATCGGATGCTAAAATTGAGCAGGTTATGCGATGATCAGCTCACATTTAATCGGAACTCCAACATCCTCCACCTCTTCAGGAACCTAATTTGACATTGCATATGCAGTCGACTACTGACATTCCTCCAAGACCAGAGTATGTGGAGCAGAAAATAGAAGAACATACTCTTCAGTTTTTTGACGCAGACTAATTTAGTGATTCAGAAAAGGTTGACAGTGTTGTCAAGGGAAAATCAACAATTTTTCCTCACAATTTTAGCCTGCGAGTCATCAGCGATTCAATACTTTTGAAGAGAATCGGAGCTGCCACGACACTTGAAGTTAGGACTATGGGAACTCCTTATGTGGTTGCAAACCAAAAACGTCGAATGCTCAAATATCGTTAAGTGGCACAGGTCGACGTTGAAAGAAAATTCTTGCACGACCCCGCCGGCTTAGAAGAACTTTAGTAGTGCTACTACACCTTGAGGATAATGTGTTTTGTCGAGCGGGTGGGTAGTGATACGACTACAAAGAATAGAAAGGTTAGAGGAATGAAAATTGAGAGGCATCTAACAGTAGAACCAAGAAGACAAGTTGGGAGATGAAAGAGAAGAATAATACCAAACAAACTTAATGATTACATACTCAGTTAATTAGATGGTTAAGCAATTAGCTAACTAATTAGTCAAGTTAGTAACTTACATGTTAGTTATGGGATTGTATAAATAGAACCATGTGTAGATTGAAGGCATTCAAACAATTATCAAAAAAATTATCGACTTCATCCTAAATTATTCTCTCTCTAATTCGAATTTCTTAGGAGGCAAGCTATCTCGAAGAGCTACGCATCACCTTTTGATTAATTGAAAACTTTATTGAATTATTTGTAGTTCATGATAGAAAATTCATAACTATATAGTAAGCTATTTAAATATAATATAATTTTATTTTACATTTAATGATAACTTTTTGTTACATTGAATTTATCTACAAGCACATTACACCAGTATTTAATATTTTCTCTTAAAATTTTAAAATTTATTATGATATAATCTTATATAAAATATTTAGAAACATATTGTAAGAAAATTGGCCAGAAGAAGTATATAATATAGGATTAGGGATAATTAATTTTATCCCTATTATTAGAACCAAAACTATTTTGGATCAAATTACTTGTCAAAAAAGTCTCTTTAACCTATGAATTTTGGGCGATTTTGTTTCTCGACATTAATTTATCGTTAAAAGCTAATAGAAAAGGGCATATGAGAAAATTGTAGGATAACAAGCAAGATAACAAATAATTTTGATTTTTGACAATAGTTCGACTCTTTGTTCTTGAAACGATATTTTACAGGCAGCATGTAACATCTTAGCGCTGCCCCGATTTTACCTAGGTAGTGTTTCATTGTCCGTTTTAGCCCGTTTTTTCTCCATTCGTATTTTTCCTATTTTTCTATGCTTAATTTTAAGAAGAATCAAAATTCATAAAGTAAAATTATATTTTGGCAATTCCAACAAGAGAGAGGCTATAACGATTTTAGAAATGAACAATATAGAGCAAAATATTATTATTCTCAAGAATAACCTAATTGTGCTTTAGCCTTGAACAGGACACTTTTGTTGACCAAATATCTCGGTACTATGTTGTAAATACATGTATTATTACACGATGTGAAAGATTTGCATGTCTTATTTGTAGAGTAGATATTTTATGAACAATGACAAATGGAATCAAATTAAAGTCGCCTTTTCAACGACTTCAAAATGAAGGGAGTTATTGGTGAATTTATCACTAACTTTAGACACGCGATTCTTTGTTCAAGAATTAACAAAATGTCATATGTAAAACTAAAGACCCACAAATTTGTAGTGTTCCACCCCACTCATGGGTACGTCTAACCATGTGTGATGAGAATATCCACATTCAATGGTTGATATCCTCTCAGAACATTGCCCTCGGGTAGCAACCACTCCACCTACTACAAGAGAGTGATTACCAATCAAAAACTTCCACTTTTCACCTATGTAAATTGATCGGTATTTCGAATAAGCTAAAATCTCTAATAATCACTTTCGAAAGAACAAAATATCTAAACAATGTTGAAGATAGTAAAGTGATGTAGCATCTACTACAACCACAAACAACCAACAACAACCACCAAACTGTTAATCCTTATAGATTGGAGTATGCTACATAAATCATATAAAGAATTAAGTCGAATTGCACGTCTAACAGTTTCAATTATTATTAAATGAATTAACTAAAAGTGGTTATCAGTTGCAACTATGCAAGGAGAAAGTGTATCTCCTAATCGTCCACTCGACAGTACTTGTATGTTACCTTCCTATGAGTTTTATACCATTTACCTTCATGCTTATTCGGATTTCGAATGCATATCTCTGACATCTTACTTAGAGCATGTAGGGGCTTTCCCAGCCCCCAAGACACAAGGCCAGCCGTCTTATGTTGATTGGGCAGCTCTGTTTAAATTTTTTTTATATTTCAATTATTAATATAATTTTACAATTTAGTTATATAAAATTTAAATTATAATTTATTATATTATAATTTTAAAATATTAATTATTTTAAATTTTAAATATTAATATAATTTTTAAATATTAATATAATTTTTTATGTTTTCTTATCTATTTAATTAATTATTTTAGTTATATATATTAATATATTAATACAAATGAATAATGATACAGAAATAGATAGTAGTAAATGATGTGGTAGATGGAGCCCAAAATATGAGCGGAATCAATGTAGAGACAAATGATGGGGCTGAATGTCAAAAAATAGTGTTTGTCAGATCGTGAGTGATATTAAGTTCATCGAATGAGCTTAACCAATGCAGGTGCTCTTATGAGATTCTGGTCCACTGGATGTGCTTTGAAGATGGACAGAACATGTCCAATCCAGGTTCCTAGCTGTTCCGTTTGGCGGGTAGAGTGGCTGTCCAAACTAGCTCGGTTTGCTATGGAGCTGTTCGAGCTTGCCAAATTTTTTATTGAAAAATAATCATTGTCGAAGGTATTTTAAATTTTTTCTTAACCCGGAAAACCCGTTTAAAAAGCTTAAAAACCATGGGAAGTAGACCGTTAATAGTCTACCATCAGTTTGAATTGTTTATGAACTACACCACTTAGAACTACTGAGAAATAAAAGTATTCGAACTTAGAAAAAAATGAAATTACAATCAATCACAGTTAGTACAGATCGAAATTATGCACCTTGAGTTTACTTTCTCAAGGATAAGCAGGGTCATTTTTTGTGTAATGAATCTAACCTGTGTAAGTTTAAGGCGAGGTTTTGTTCTTGAATCGACATGAACAAACTTGGATCTCAGATTTCGTTGCAATCAACACGGGGAGGCAGGAGCTGTTATCCCTCCACCATTTTAATCTCTCTACTAAAACGAAGCGAGAAGTGATCATTTTCTCCTGGATTTTTAAAAATTTATACTTGGAAATTCGCTTTCTTCTCCGGACATTATATTATGCCTCTGCCACCACACCCAACAACAATTGTATCGTTGAAGCTAATAACTTGTATTCCTCTAGCTACAGTCCTGTTTACTCGATTGTTCAGACATAGATTTATGAAGCATTTTAACTTTATCAATAACTCTAAAGATTTACTATAGCAAGTTTGGGATAAACAAATACATAGGACCCGTATCAAATCTCATAACCGAGCACACCTACAACTTATTCGAGTAGGAAAAAAGAATCGTACAAATTTTCATTGACTGCTGCCCTCTTATTAAAAACACCAAAATCGCGGGGCAAGAAAAAAATACAAGATAAATTTAGGAACACTAACCATATTTCAATGGGTAAATAAATGCCAAGGTATTCATCATCACCGGGTCTCATCCTCGAGATTGCGGAAACCAGCAGTTAAGTCGTCGTGCAGTTTATTAAATTTAGCAACCAGGGCTTCCTCTCTTCCGCCGGATCCTCAAATTTCTGAGAACTGCATGATAGCAAGAGACATTGGCCCGGCATTAACAGCGATACAAGAGTTTTTGGACATAATATTTACACGTAAAAGCAAAAAAATGGTGTATTACGAATTGACTTACACCAAACGATAAAACAAATCTCCCAAGCGATGCTTGATGAGGGTGTAAGTTATCTTCTGTCCATCCATACCAGCTCCTCGCTCAACCGCCTGCATTTGGAATAATATATCATTAACACAAACATCAATCTCACATACTCGCAAAATACACAAAATGAGAAGTTTAAAGTGAGGATAAGTAAAATAAGCATATGCTTGCTAGTTGCTAGCTGCTAGTTTACCTGATTAGCCAAATTGTAGAATGAATAATGTTGCGCATCATCCAAACAGACTTTAGAACGGGCAAATTTTATCGTATCTGTAGCCAAAGAAACACACAGACAGCTCAAAAATTTAATCATTTGAGAGGAAGAGACTAATTGAAGTCGAATATATAGGAAAACACTAACGAAGTAAATGCATTCTGAGCGAGGTAGTCCTCCCTCAAGAGCTTTGCAGTCTCCAGGGTAATTTTATCTGTTTCAGCTAAAGCATCCTTTCCAACTAGCTGCAAGAAGCAAAAATACTCAATTAAATGACAATTTCATAACATAAAACTCTGATATGATCTAAAACTTCGATTTTCTGTTCTAGCATCTAATTTTTACATCTTGATTGTTTTAATACTAACAGTAATCAGGAGAAGACGGATGATAATCTGCATCAGACATTGGGGCAATTAGAAATATAATCCTCGTCCATTGATTTCTTAGAATTTTGACCTCCTGACTTTTTATTTTGTAAACTTAACCTTCATTTAAGGTTCTAATTAAGTTATGTCAAAACTACCTTTATGGTTGGTCTACTCAATCCTGATTACACTAACTACCCAAAATCCTAATTTCCCCTCCTCAGCTTCGTCGTTTTTGGCACCTTCCCAGATTATTCATCCTCTTTCTTCAAAAAATTCTTCAATATTCTTGATTGTCCTTTTTCTTCTAAAAACTCTTCCATATTCTTAGTCATATTTCCATAACCAATAAGACGACCAACACTCCGATTATCATTCACTCATCAGTATAGCCACTGTATGTATGCATAGGTTCTATATTTTTGTTTTTGTTTTTTTATTTCGCTTTTGTTCCTATGTTTTTTTTTTTTTTTTAAATTGATTGGAAACAAAAAAAGGGCTTCGATTTAGCTCGCTTCTTCTATTTACCCCCCATCTCTTAGGCCAGTGAAATAGATAGAAATGCTCGGAAGGTCTCTAAGCAAACTGAAGAACAATACAACAGACGTAGAAGCACGGAGAAGAAGATAACCTCGTTCAGGAAGAAAACAAACACCTAGTGTGCAAAATACGTAATATCTGATGTTTGGCAGCGTAGGCTGAGAAGAAACCCCCAAAGAGCACACATAGAGAGCAAATACATTGAGCAAATAATAATAGCTTAATGATGGTAATTTATAACGGACCAAGAATCACGTAATTGTGAATAAAGCACCGAAAAGTCCAAATCGGAAGAAATAGCGTAGCCAGGGGCTATAAAGTTGCAATACAGATCAATCCAATGAAACAAAAGCCGTGAATCACAAACCATTAATCTTAGTGATCTTAATCTTATGTGTTTTTTCCTTGTTTTGTGTCAATTCAATTAAACAACAAGCCGTGAATCACAAACCATAATCTTAGTGATCTTAATCTTATGTGTTTTTTCCTTTGTTGTGTTGTGTCGAGAGATGAGAGATTATTTTAGAAGGAGAAAAAGAGTAAAATTAAAAAAATTAGAAAGATGGGTTTATATTTCTAATTGATGGTGAAAGTGAGATTATTTATTTAAATCTTCCCGGAAAATTCAAGGTATCATCATCAATTCATGGCATAAACTTATTGGAATACAAGGCCGATATTTAGCTTGTATTTTACCAATCAAATTGGGCCATAATGGAATTTGATCCAACCAGTACCACAACAATCAGATTGGGGAAGAAGATCGGAATTAGAGCTTGTAAAAAGAAGGATAGGGCTAGCACGAGTAAGAAACAAAAATCTCTATCTAGCATAGAAAACACAAATGTGATGGGCAATGATTTTCACATGTAAACAATTCTTCGGGACTGCACCATAATATTATCACACGAGAGCGG
>CAJQUN010002743.1:0-23016 GCA_907163345.1 Haberlea rhodopensis | reverse complement strand
CGTTGGAGTCCCCATCCGTTGTCCCGCCCGAGATCATGTTGATGACTCCCCGTGTTGGGTGAGTCAGCACGTGTAGGGTTGACGTCATTTTTAAACTCCTTGGGGGTCCTCGCGCACGTCCTCTACCACGGAACGGAGGCGGAAGTTGGTCCGTCCCCTCTCCTCTTTCCACGATGGTCCTCGACCCCTTCCCCGAGGAGATTATCCCCTGATGGGACGGGTCGGGACAACAACTGCTTGAACTGGGAACTGTTCTGTATTGCTTTCTCAAGCTCCTCATCCAAACGATGGCAATCTTGTGTGGTGTGCCCGTCGCTTGGTGAAGATGCAGTATTTCTCCGGGGCCTCCTTTGCTCGGCTCGACACTAGCTGGTGCTGGCTTTTGCAACACCTGTTTGTCTTCACATATGCGGACGGCCTCCTCCTTGGAGACTTTCAACGGCGTATACTGGGAAAATCGACCGAGCTGTGCCCCTTCCACTGGCCTCTTCTCGCCCTGGCTGATCCGTTTTTCCCCAGTCCTCCGCACTTCCTTCCTCTCTCAGTTGCTGGGCCTCCTCCACGTGATGTACTTCTCCGCTCGGGTGAGCATATCATCATAGGTAACAAGAAGGCTTCTTTACTAAGGATCGGAAGAAGTCTCCTCCTCTCAGGCCTTGGGTGAAGGCGCTGATCAGAATTTACGCCGGGCAGGCAGGTATTTCGTAGTATCACTGTTGAAGTTTTTGATATACCCCCGCAACGACTCATCCTCGGCTTGCCTCATCTCGAACAAGCTCAGAGAGGTCTTCTTATATCGCTTGCTGCTGCGTACTGGTGCAAGAACGCGGAGCTAAATCCAGCGAAGGAAGTAATGGAACCCGGCTCCAAATGATTGAACCATTTCTGGGCCGACCTCACCAAAGTGGTCAGGAACACTTTGCACTTAAGGCGATCCGAGTAACAATGTAGCATGGCAGCATTTTCGAACCTGCCCAGGTGTTCTTCCGGGTCCGCGCTCCATCGTATTCCCAGCATTGGGGGTCGGAAGTTATTTGGGAGTTCCTCGCTTACTATTTCGCCCGAGAAAGGGGTTCCTCTCCTGACAGAGGTACCCCCCATCCCCTTCTTCATCCTCTGGACCTCGTCCTTCAGCTCCTCCACCTGGCCCTCCAGATCCGGAATAGCAGTCACCTTAGGACGGGAAGTTGCTCCTTGTTAGGGATCCTTCATCTGCTGGGAGCTTTCCCCGTGCACGCCCTCGGACGGACCTTCCTTTTTTCTCATAGTCTGTTCCACCGTAACTGCAATCAGTCTTGTGAGCTGCTCCAGTGTTTAAAGCTCCCACTGTCATGTTACCCCAGGCGGTGGCTGCTCCTCGCCATTGGTGGAGGCGTGGTGCTCTCGATTTTCCTCTGCTTCCGTTCTCCTCATTCTCACCATTGCATCAACGTCTTTTGCTCAGATCTTCCCACAGACGGCGCCAATTTGTTACCTCTACTTTTGGTTCGCGTTGATAATTATAGGGGAAGGTATGTGCTGTTTCGCGGAGTCGCGTTTTGGCCGGAGTCCGGGAGGATCCTCTCTGGTTTTTTTGGATCTCCGACGATCAATATTGGTTTTTTTCTTTTTAGAGGAGGGCTCCGGGTTTTTTCCTCTCTCTTGTTAACTTACTATCCCTTTATAGGGGGGGAGGGATGCCAATGGTTCCGCTCTGCCGGGGATTCTGGGGACAATGTCTGAAACTGGGGGGGGGACCACAGATGGGGGACCATCTACATCTGCTACCTACCTCGTACGATCCTTTTGCTCTGGTGATTCTCTGCGTACGGGAATATGCTTTTCTTACCCACAGTGCTTGACCACCCTTTGATTGGTTAGCAGGCCTAGCTTTTGCTTTAATAGGTGTCCGATTCCTGCAAACCTAGTCCCGGTACAAGGGACCACCCTAGGTGGCCTCAGCTCGACTGTCCTGTCCCATGACTTCCCGTCCTGACCTATTGAGGAAACCGCCTCAGTCCGGCTATTTTGGTAAATATAGCTCGTCCTGTTCTGTTGAGGAAACCGCGCCTCAGTCCGCTATCTTGGTAAATATAGCCCGTCCTGATCTGTTGAGGAAACCGCGCCTCAGCTTGGATGGCATGCCCCATGGCGGACCGACCCAACCTCTTGATGTGCTCCCTCGCCGCCCGGCTCGGAAACGATAGTGGCAGCTAGACAGGGGTGATCGTGCCCGCGATAAACTCGGGTCGGGCTGCGAGCTCGAGGAGGACAGCCCGGGATCGGCCCTAACGACTTCCCTTGTTGGCTAAATGGGCCCCTCACTGACCGGGCTCAAATAAAGTTCGGACCCTCAAGACCTACTAGGCCTCCAGAACTAGGGATATCAGGGACTTATCTCTGAAATCCTTCCTGACGTGCTCTAGTCCATGACCTTAAAACTGTTGATTCCCGAAGAAATGGCTGATCCCTTGATTTTGTAGCCATGATCCTCGAGTATATGACAAGTCACTGGCTTGAACTTGATGATCCCCATAATACTCTTGATCTTCCAGGCATTGATCCTCGTGGGTATGACGGACTCCCTAACCCCATTAGTGATGATCTTCGAGGGTATTCTTTGTTGATTGGCCTTGTGACCACGGATCCTCTGCAATCCCCCGGGTACCTCCATTGATATGATAAATTTCACCTATTGTAGCATTGTCTCCCATTGGTTGAACTGGGTTGGTACCCTCCTTGACCTAAAAAATCCTATCATTAGGTATCCAACACATTTTACGGCTCCTCTTGAACCAATAAACTTCTGCCCTTGTTTCTCATTCATTCTTTCATTAGGAAGACGTGTTACTCTGCTATCTTCATGTTAATAGAGGCGACTGGTGGGAGAGGATTCTCATCCATGGGATGATCATTTTCCTTCAACTCTTCTACTGCCTCTGGGTATATGAGAGGTTTTAAAGGATATGATTCCCTCCGAGTGTTACTTCCGGTACTTGCTTTAGGTATCTCATTAGCCTCTATCTTCTCATGTATTCCAGGATGCATATTTGGAGTGATACAACAAGCACTTGATTGGGAATTGAACTGACTAGGCGATGAATTTCACCATCCTGAAATTTAGAAATTTGTTCTTGTTACATAGTCTATTTATTTGGAGAGATGTTTGTGTCTTTGATTTTTTTCTGATTCACGTGGCGGTGATACCGAGAAAATTTTTGTTGAAATTCCATCCACTTGTCCATAGTATCTCCAATATTTAGATCAACTTTCGCAACCTATTCTTAAAGTTCAGGACTTCATTGGAGCCAGATTCAATTCTTTTTTCTTTCCTTGGCAGAAGAAATATGAGGAACTTATGTCTCCTCTTCTGAAACATACAAATCCAAAAAAATTAGAAATCATATTTTCATCATATTTCCAAGTATTGTGTGGTGCATTCCATTGATATAGTGAACTCCCTAGTCACATTCAACATTATCTTTCCCTCTTTCTCGACAACAGTAGCCTTATAAATCTATATCTCATCTTGTGAAAGATAATTTTATGAAAATGAAATCTACAGTCCTCACATGTCCAAGTATCTCTTGAGTTCATGAAAATGTTTATGGTGGCACCCTTAGGTTCCACAGTGCGTGCCAAATATTTGCTCCAAAAATTTAACGTGCGGGTTTTCTAGGCACACAAGCTGAAATTTGAGAGTTATTGTATATTGATCGCACTTATCTAACAATAAATTCTATCGATGCACTCTTTAAATCAAATAGCATGATTTATACCGCAAGTTCACGGTTGTCAAGTTTTAGTATATTTTCAGAAGAAAGAGTGTTGAACCCACATTGACTAACTGTATGTATCAAATAAGATGCTTTCAACAATTCTTAACATACAATAATGAATTAATAATAAACTAATACCTAAATTAAACTGCTATTAATCCAACCAAACAAATCAAAGTTAACGAGAAAATTTCACTTGAGAAGAATATTAAGACGTCGATTCACCAATGTAATCCTCTACAACCCTCAATTGAATATATGTATATCTCTAAGGTGATGAGTTCTCCGATTTTATCTAATATACTCTCTCGAACTATATTAAATCTAATATCAAATTGCAATAAGTCACTCTCGCATACTTATTTAACAACTCAATATTGCATTAAGATTTGTGAAAACTATTAGCTTTCGATTTGGGATATCTATGGCTATCACACGTGTATTTGATCTCATCTCTCGATCTCAATCTGAAATCCATTGTACAATGCTTAGGTCGTATCACAATATCATCTCTCGATCTCAATCATGATAACTAATATCAATTCAAAGGTAGCTTCTCCCTTGAAAGCATTAAGAAGATAAATTGTGCACATATGATATAGGAATTCAGTCAATAACCAATCATCAAGTCATATGTTCAAAACAAAGGATTCTCTGATCTTGATAAAAAAAACATTTAGTTCAAATTATATAGCAAAACTGAACAAAACTAGGGATGGCAATGGGACGGGTCCAAACCCGGACCCGCATTGAACACGCCCCGTCGGGGCGGGTCTGGACCTGCTTCAACCGAGTTTGGAAGCGGGGCGGGGCGGGTCCTGGGATTGGCCGAACCCGCCCCACAATACATTTTAATTTTTTTAAAAAAAATATGATATTGATTATACATTTTACTTCTTTAATTGAACAATAAAATGTCATTATTTAATTTTATATCAAAATTCATGTGTTCATGTTAAAAAAGTTGGACATTTTGAAGGAAATAAGAGCAAATTAATAAATATTTAGAAGTTTAAAGATAATTTTTACAATGCTTATTATAAATATTTACTAGAGAAAACATGAAATTTAATCACAAAACTCAACTTTTGTGTTTCAAAATTGATTTCTAGCTAAATTTTTTTTTTTAAAAAAATAAAAAATAAAAAAAACTGGAACCGGAGCGGGGCTAGTAAACCCGCCGGGTTCGCGGGTCTAAGCGTGGCGGGGCGGGTACGGGTTTTATGTGTAGCGGGACGGGTCCTGGGATTGGCCAAACCCGTCCCATACCCGACCCGTTGCCATTCCTAAACAAAACTATTGTTTAAAGACAAATAAAAACTCGGCATCGACTCCGTTTGTAGATCATAGCTTCCTCTTTTGCTTCCTTCTGGGTCGTCTCCTTGAATATCCTTGTTGGCTTGTTCCAAGATGGTGTAAAGACTGTGGTGGATGAATATTTTGATGGAAGGAGGCGTTGGATGTTATGGTATTGTGGATGATGAATGGCCCTTTTCATAATTGTTCAAGAGTCCATGAGAACCTAGTTTCTTTGTTGGACTCAAAATCTTGACAAGGAAATATTTTTTTTTGAATTTTCAGCCTATCGATTGAACACTGAATAAGTTACCGATCGATCGATAATTCCCTGAATTTTTTACCCTCGCGTATGTATTTTACCGATCGATCGCTGCTCTTTCGCCGATCGATAGGTAGTTCAATATTCTTCCAAACTCGAGATTTTAATTCTTTCTTTGACATGTTAGCTCGGTTGAGTCATTTTTCAACGTTTTTAGCTCGTTTCTTTATTTCCCCATATTTCTACATGGATTCTAGAAATGTGCAAAATAATACAAAAAACATAATATTGTTCGAGAATCATAGTAAATTAAAACGAGAAAACATAGAATTACAAGTGCAAAAATGACACTTATCAACTCCCAAAACTTACTACTTGAGCATCCTCGAGCAAGCATTATCTCAACAGACGAATTCATTCTTGATACTTGAAATGAATTAGTTCGCAACTCAAATGTATAACTCAGATACCTCACTTACACACAAACCAGAGTCTATTCAAAAATCAACAAGACATTTTTCTCATAAACCAAGCAACACGTCGCAAAATCAGAGCGTGCGTGTGTGTGTTATTATCAATCTCAAGTCTCATGCATATATCCTAGATCAAAGCTAATCAAATCAAAGTCAAGATTATCGTCGACCACTCCATAGCCCTATTTTCAAACAACTTCTCCACTAATGTAGTTACTCACTACACTTGGATCAAAAGGTCATTTAAAGCTTGTAGTGTTAGACCTTTGGTGTCGGTTTCAAAGAAAAAATAGGATATGCATAAAGAAGAGAGTATAACTTGTAAAGTTCACGTGTTAGCACATATTGAGCTTCTCTTCTTTTCTTTTTTTCTAGCCTTGACTCATTGCATTATATATATTTTTTTCACAAGGCTCTTTGTTAGTTTCGAATTTTAAAGATGACAAAACAAATCAGAACGGATCATTAAAAATCAGACTGACCAGATCGATCGCTCAAAGCAGATCAAGCTGAAATGGTATAACGCAAATCAGAACGGATCGATGAACATCAGCCTAACCAGATCGAAGCTTCAGATCGATCTCAACTATTATCAGATCAGAGCAGACAAGGCTGAATAAGATTTGCTCTTCAGTACGAATCAATAACGGCTATTTATTGAAGCATTTAATGTTGCAATTAATGCTGAAAAAGACCAAGGACTGAAGATTACCATAAAAGGTAAGAAGACAAAGAAGAGCTTACCTGACAGTCGCCGAAAGCATGAACCAGAATGGCAAGTGCCCAAAAGAATAGGACTGTAGCTTACTCAGAGTTTGAGCAGAGTCAAGAGTTGCACATAAAGGGAAATAATGTCGTTGGTACATGCAACTATATAAGGATGCAACAGAAGAGCTCAAACAGAGTCTGATTAATCGAAAAACGCAAAAGAAAGCTAAACAGCACAAGCTTACAAGCTCAGACTTTCTCGAGCTGAAAATCTTCATAAGCACAAGCATATTGTAATATTTGATCATCTTAGGATCATTGTGTGCATAGACTAAAGTCTATCTTTTGTATTTTGTACTAAGATAGAGAAGTGAGAATCAATTGTAACTGTCAGACAGAGTGTGTCTGAACAGATCGAGAGACTAGGAGTTTCAGTCTGGTAGTGAGGTAAATCCAACTGAATCGGGTTTGTACAACAGGATTGTATAAATCAAAGTCTTCTAGTAGAATCCTTCCTTAGTTGGAAGAAGGGGAGACGTAGAAGGATTACACCACCTTCGAACTTCCAGAAACATATTCTGTCTTTTATCATTCTGCACTCGTTATACTATTCAAGCCATCGAGCCGTTCTTACTAATCTAAGAACAGACCGTTCCACACTAAAATATTCAGTGTCTGTTCTGCAGAAAAGTTGATTAAGAAACAGATTTCTTTCACTAACCCGAAAGATATCACAAAGGATTATTTTTAATAGGAGTGTTCATTCACCCCCCCCCCCCTCTAAACACTCCGGACTGATCCTAACAAGTGGTATCAGAGCAGGTCGTCTTAATCATCACAAAGACACTTGAGCTGATGGCATCATTCAACAAAATTCCTATGTTCTCAAAATAAGACTATGATGATTGGAGAATCAGAATGCAAGCTCATCTGGCAGCACATGATGACGATATGTGGTTCGTCATCACTGATGGACCAATGAAGATTCTGAAAGTCAATACAGCAGCCTCCATTACTGGTGGTGAACCCCAAATGGTCGAGAAGGACAGATCCCTCTGGACGAATGAAGAAAGAAAGAAAGCAAATCTAGACAACGTTGCCAAAGACATCTTGTTCAAGACGTTGGACAAGAATATGTTCAGTAAAATCAAAATGTGCTCCACTTCCAAAGAAATTTGGGAGAAGATAGCACAGCTATGTGAAGGGTACGACCAGACCAAGAAAACAAGCTGACAGTTGCTCTTCAAGATTTGAGAGCATAAAAATGAAGATTGGAGAAACTCTAAATGAGTTTGATGAAAGAAATACTGGTATTATCAATGAACTAAATGGTCTGGGCAAGGAATACTCTAACAGAGAGATTGCTCTGAAAGTAATGAGAGCGTTGCCAAAAGAATGGGACGTAAAGACCATTGCAATGAGGGAGTCTAAAGATCTGAACAAAGTTGAACTTCATGATCTGTTCGCAGATCTTAAGGCATATGAGTTCGAACTGATCACCAGAGGTGAAGCAGAGCCATTCATCTCTCAACCAAACAAAGCACTGGCAGCCATTCCAGACCAGACCACCCCCACAACAGATCGATCTATCGAACAGATAAGTAATGCTGCTATGTCATTATTTATCAAAAATTTGGTAAATTCATGTCTAAGAATAAAAGGAATTTTAAACCTTCTCATCACTATAAATCAAGAAAAAACGATGCTGTTAATGATCAGGCTTGCTACAATTGTGGTAAGACCGGACACTTTATTGCAGATTGCACCAGACCGAAGAAAGAAGAACGTAAAGAAAAGCATCGTGATGACAAGAAAAAGAAGCACTACAAAGATCGTAAAAATCATAATGGGAAGTCCCAAAAGGTCCTAGTAGCAGAGGAAGGAAACAGCAAGTGGGCTCAGACTGACTCAGATTCAGAAAGCTCCGAATATTCATCCAGCGAAAGCGAAGAAGATATTCAATGTCTAATGGCAGACGAAGAAATGAGTCAAACAGACGAGGATTGGGTACCAACAATAATTACGTTTGATGACAGGTACCGAAGAATCTTATATCAGACTGGTACTTAGACAGTGGGTGTTCTCGTCACATGAATGGAAACGTCGAGCTGCTGTCTGAAGTCACAGTATGTACTGGACCCAAGATCATCTTCGGGGATAACTCAAAGGGTAAGACCGTGGGCAAGGGTAAGATTGTCCATGGTACTATTACTATCAATGATGTGCTGTTAGTTGAAAAATTTATGCTATAATCTGATCAGTATAAGTCAACTATATGATAATGGTTATGCTGTAGAATTTCACAAACACACTTCACTGTTAAATCGTCAGACGGTATGACCATGCTTGTAGGAATCAGAAATGGAAATACATATAAGATTAACTAGAACTTTGCACAACCTGATAATCCTACTTGCTTCATCGTGAATAATGATAATAAACACTGGCTATGGCATAAACGCTTGAATCATCTCAACTTTAAGACTATCTCTAGCCTGTGTAAACATGATTTAGTTGTCGGTCTGCCCAAGATCGATTTTGCTAAGGATAAGATCTGTGAAGCTTGCCAAATAGGCAAAGATCAGATCATCCTTCAAAAACAAGAATGCCAAATCCTCCTCACGTTGCTTAGAACTATTACATATGGACTTGTTTGGTCCTATACCAAGAACATGTTTAGGGGGAATGCGGTATACTCTTGTTGTTATTGATGATTACTCACGTTTTACATGGACTATATTTTGAGCAGTAAAGATCAGACCGGTCCGAAATTGATCAAGCTGCTGAACGCACTCAGAATTAGAAATCATCAAGCATAGATAGGATTCGAAGTGACAAAGGCACTGAATTCTCAAATCGCATCTTGAATCCTTTCTAGAAGATCAAGGAATTAAGCATGAATTTTCAGCCGCTCGAACTCCTCAAAAAATGGAGTTGCAGAACGAAGGAACAGAATGCTTAAAGAGGCAGCAAGGACAATGCTTGCTGATTCTGAATTTCGCAAAAGTTCTGGGCAGAAGCTGTAAATACTGCTTGCTACACTCAAAATCGGTCTATGATTAACAAGAAGTTGAATCTCACTCATATGAAGTATGGACTGGTAACAGACCGTCTATCTCTCATCTTCACGTATTTGGGCTGCAAATGCTTCGTTCACAATAATGGTAAGAATCATTTACAGCATTCGAAGCTAAATCAGATAATGGAATATACTTGGGATATTCATCTAATAGTAATGCTTTTCGAGTCTTCAATAATCGCACTTTAACTGTAGAAGAACCAGTTCATGTAGTTTTATGAATCTTTATGTATTGAGGGTAACAAGGAATCAATTCAAAATCATATGGAAAATATCCATCTCGAAGCTAACAGTGATGATGAGATTGTAGCTAACAGGTCAAGAGACAATCCACCGGAACCAGAAGTACCAGATAGACCGGATCAAGGCAATGAAGCTCCTTCAGATCGAGCCGATCCGGAAGTTCTAAACTCTAATGTTAAAGCAGATGCTGATAATGCTGCTGCTACTCATCCTTCTGGACCAGATAATCCAAATCAAGCTATCGATGGACAAAGAGGCATCCACCCGATCTAGTAATTGGAAGTCCTTCTGCACCTATAAGAATTAGAGGACAGATAATGGATGAATTCACTCATGCCGCTTTCATATCAAATCTGGAACCTAAAAAGATTGATGAAGCTTTGACTGATTACAACTGGATTAAAGCCATGCAAGAAGAGCTTAATCAATTTGAACAAAATCAAGTCTGGAGTCTAACCCCCTGGCCTAGTGATCTGCCTGTTATTGGAACCATATGGGTTTTCAGAAACAAGCTAGACGAAGATGGAGTTGTGGTTAGAAACAAGGCCAGACTGGTGGCGCAAGGATTCCGACAAGAAGAAGGAATTGACTTCGATGAATCTTTTGCACCAGTCGCCAGACTTGAAGCAATCCGAATATTTCTTGCTTATGCTGCTTTTAAAGACTTCAAAGTATATCAAATGGACGTTAAGAGTGCCTTTCTTAATGGTAAGCTTCAGGAGGAAGTCTACATTGAGCAACCTCCTGGATTTCAGAACCACTCTTTTCCAGATCATGTATATCTACTGAATAAAGCAGTATATGGACTGAAACAAGCTCCAAGAGCCTGGTATGATACTCTGTCTCAATTTCTGCTGGACCATGATTTCAGATCGGCTCAGTGGATAAAACTCTATTTAAATTTATTAAGGGGAAACATACTTTGTTAGTTCAAATTTATGTTGACGATATCATTTTTGGGTCAACTAACCCCAAATTATGTGAGAAATTCTCTAAGTTAATGCATGGACAGTTTGAGATGAGTATGATGGGAGAACTTTCATTCTTTCTGGGTCTCCAAGTCAAACAGCTCAGCAACGACATTTTCATAAATCAACCCAAATATCCCAAAGAGCTTCTCAAGAGATTCGGAATGGAAACTTGTTCAACTGCATCAACTCCAATGAGTCCTTCAATCAAGCTAGATAAGACGAAGGGGGAACAACAGTTGAAGTAACGATGTATCGAGGACTGATCGGATCGCTCTTGTATCTTACAGCGAGCCGGCCTGATATTATGTTCTCAGTCTGCATGTGCGCTAGATTTCAGTCTGATCCGAAGCAATCTCACTTTATTGTTTCTAAGCGCATTCTTAAATACCTCAAAGGATCTCAGAACGTTGGTCTTTGGTACTCCAAAGATTCAAATTTCAGTCTAGTCGGATATTCAGACGCTGACTATGCTGGGTGTAAGATTGATCGCAAAGCACCAGTGGAATCTGTCAATTCTTAGGTGAAAGATTGATATCTTGGTTTAGCAAGAAGCAAACATCTATTGCCACATCTACAGCTGAGGCAGAATATCTTGCCGGTGGAAGCTGTTGCGCTCAAATGCTCTGGATTCAACACCAACTCAAAGACTATGGCATTCAAGCTAGAGAATCTCCAATATTTTGTGACAACACCAGTGCAATTGTTATAACGTATAATCCAGTTTTGCACTCTCGAACAAAGCATATTGATATAAGACATCATTTTATTCGAGATCATGTTGGCAAAAAGGAAATTCGGATCGAGCATATTTCAACAGACCAGCAAGCAGCAGATATCTTACCAAACCACTTCCTGAGGCTAAGGTTAATTATTTTCGTCAAATCTTGGTTAATAACTTATCCTGATGTTTTAAGATGTATCTTTCTTTTTTTAAAGATTATATGCTGGCACAGATCGATAATACAATGATCAGAAAGACACAGACGGTCCGAACTTTCAGACCGATCTATGTCAAATCTGATGTTATCCCATGATCTGTCTGGTCAACAAATCTTTAAATAAAGTAATTATTTAAAACAGCCCGGACTGATTACAATTTTAACCGCCTTATCTCTCTTCATATGTCCGTTTATTTGAATTATTTAAATATCAGTCATCGAGATAAAGGCACGTGTCCTCTTCTCATTTAGCGGGCTGACATTTCAATTTTCATTTCACTTTTTACAAATTACTGATGTCTACTCTCTAACTCTCAAATATTTTCAAACTCTCTGTATTCTTCATCACACTCAAATGGCTACTTCACTCACAATTCTCTTTCTGTTGAGTTCAACGAAATCTACAGACTGAATCCGAAATGGTCTCCATGTTCAAATCCTTGAGTTCTGGATTAAGAAATTTTCTGAATGCGGAACGTTGGTTCTATGAGTCGGAATTCGAGAATTGTTTGCCAATGCTGTGCCTCAGAAGACGTTCATCTCCACCACCTCAAGGCCAAATGAATCTGGAGTCATCAATTTTGATGATAGCAAGGGGTAGATCAAAATTGGTCGTTCAAGTCAAGAGATGTCGAGTGATATTCTGTTGATCTTCAGAATGGGAAGGTGCTTTTCAGCCAACCGACAGAGAAGTAATTGAGCCAGATAGTATCATGAATCACACCTCCTAGGCTCAATATCAGTCCCATTTGATATCTCTCAGTTGATGCTGTCAAAGACCTTTGGTCTTTCCAACACCGGACTGACTGAGTTTGGCCATATTCCTCAGGCCTCTATCACCGATCTTCAGGGGAAGGTATCCATTTTTTTGCCACGCCTACAGCCATCATTCAGAAGAAGGAATGTTCTTTCATTTCCAAGTTTTATGCGAGATTGTTGGGAAGCCACTTTTGGGGAAAGCTGGAAGCTATGACGCTGTTACTGCCGAGAAATTCCGGGCCATGGCTGCTATTCACTCGGGACAGAAGATGAATTGGTCTGCAATCTTGTTTGGAGTTTTGCTTGAAACGGTTATCGCCTCCAAACAGACTGTGTGCTTTGCAGTTCCCCTCAGCAAGCTTTTGGAGACTGTGAACATCGAGCTGGGGAAGCCATATGCTTTGAGTCCCTTAAAATTCTCAACCCAAGGGATTGACACTACTGAAGTCCAAAGGTGCTCCACCCACTTCTTCCGATCTGGTGGCTGTCAAGATCGAACTAGGAGAAGAACAGGCTGCTGCTCGAAAACTCGAGTCAAGTGCAAGATGACTATCCAGACTGGCTCAGAGGAAACTCAGTCTGCTCCTTCGTCTCCAGCCAAGCCCCCTCCTAAGAAGCCAAGAACCAGATCACCAAGCCAATCAAAACCTTACCTCTTAAAACCTTACCTATATTGCCTCCCACAAAAGCCACCCCTGCACCCCAAACTACAACCCAACCTTCAACAACTCCAACCACTGTACCCAAAGTAACCATCAGAGTCCTTTCTGCCATTCCTGTGGTCAAAGGCATTGTTATCACTGAATTGGGAGACTACACCCAATCGGGGATCAAGACCTCATCTCCCATAGGAAAGGCAAGGCAATCCTCACCGAACCACTTTCCTCAAAATCCAAATCAGCCGCTCAAACAGCCATCGACATCACTATGGAAGATGTTGAAGAAAAGGTCAAGGAGCTCACTGTGGTATTTGATGAATATGTTGAGTACAGAACGATCAACCACATTGATATGTTCTTTGGAAAGCTGATGAGGCTACAAAAGATGGAACAAGAAGTCCTTAAGGGGACAGAGACTGACGACGTCAGAATTGCTGTGCATCGCAAAGATATGTTCCAGGCCAACCAAAGATTCAGACTGGCAAATCTGCTCATTGCAGCTAAGAAGGCGAATTTTGATCCGAGCAATCCGACTGCCAAAGATGATGGTGCCGTTATTGCTCAGCTGGAAATGATGTTCATGCTCTTCATTTGGCTGTTCGTTTTCAACGACAGAAGCTTAACATATCCACTCCAGTTCCCAGCCCGGATCACCCATCTGTGAGCAAGACTTTGGCTGAACCATTCATTAAGCCAATTCCTTCTGAGTCAGCGAGCAGACAGTGAAGCAGACAACGTAGCAGCCACTGACTACTGCTCCGTCTGCAGCTGAAACTGAAGCAATGGATGTATTGTTGGACTCTCCAACAACTTCCATCCCCATTGCACCCCTCAGTCTCCCAAATTCAGCACAGTCCAACCGCCGCACATACAACAGTCATCTGCCCAGACTTCGTCGATCCGGATCTGGTGGTGTCCACTGTTGTTGCCGCATTACAGGTTGAGGAGCCTATCAGACCTATCACTCCTCCGGATCAGTCTGCTGAAGATATGACGTTTTTAGAAGAATTCTCTTCGGACTTGGTTACTTTGATCAGATTCGAAATCCGCCAATCTGTCGTTTTCACAATCGTACCAGTTGAAGCAGCAGTTGATCCACCTGAGTCATCTTCTGATCACTCTTCAGACCACTTATCTGTCGACGCCCCATCTCTGGCCAAGTCCCTTCAACACCTTTCTGATAACTGTCTATCTCTCTCCCAGCGAGTTATAGAAGTTCATCAAAGTCAGAGGACTACAGTCTTGGATTTTGAGTCTTTCAAAGAGAAGATGACAGCCAGCATTATCAGCATTCAGCGCGGACTGAATGATCTGTTCTCTCAGCAAGCATCCTAAAAACAGTCTGAGAAAAGAACAGATCGAGCTGGCCACTGACGTTAGAGCCTCCGTCGCAAAGTCCCTTCTTACTCAAGACACTCGTCTTGATGCTATCAGCGCTCAGCTCGCCCAGATTGTCGACTTTCTTCAAGAGATTGCTGCTGACAAAAAGGGGGAAAAGAGAAAAGACTTCAAGCCACCTCAGTCTTCATCAAGAAAGTAGCGGTCTATATAAGTCAGAGTTGTCCGTAATTGTAATAAGATTTTTATTCAATAAAAATCAGAATTCTTAGTTAAGTCTTCGTTCATATATTTTGAACTAAATGGCTTAATCAATCCGAACTTCAACTCAACTGTGTTCATTTATTTTGAACAAGAAGAAGTAATTGATCCGCAAGTCAAAAAATCAAACTGACCAGATCGATCGCTCAAAACAGATCAAGCTGAAATGGTATATTCCAAATCAGAACGGATCGATCTCAACTATTATCAGATCAGAGCAGACAAGGCTGAATAAGATTTGCTCTTCAGTCCGAATCATTAACGGCTATTTATTGAAGCATTTAATGTTGCAATTAATGCTGAAAAAGACCAAGGACTGAAGATTACCATAAAAGGTAAGAAGACAAAGAAGAGCTTACCTGACAGTCGCCGAAAGCATGAACCAGAATGGCAAGTGCCCAAAGAATAGGACTGTAGCTTACTCAGAGTTTGAGCAGAGTCAAGAGTTGCACATAAAGGGAAATAATGTCGTTGGTACATGCAACTATATAAGGATGCAACAGAAGAGCTCAAAACAGAGTCTGATTAATCGAAAAACGCAAAAGAAAGCTAAACAGCACAAGCTTACAAGCTCAGACTTTCTCGAGCTGAAAATCTTCATAAGCACAAGCATATTGTAATATTTGATCATCTTAGGATCATTGTGTGCATAGACTAAAGTCTATCTTTTGTATTATGTACTAAGATAGAGAATTGAGAATCAATTGTAACTGTCAGACAGAGTGTGTCTGAACAGATCGAGAGACTAGGAGTTTCAGTCTGGTAGTGAGGTAAATCCAGCTGAATCGGGTTTGTACAACATGATTGTATAAATCAAAGTCTTCTAGTGGAATCCTTCCTTAATTGGAAGAAGGGGAGACGTAGAAGGATTACACCACCTTCGAACTTCCAGAAACATATTCTGTCTTTATCATTCTGCACTCGTTATACTATTCAAGCCATCGAGCCGTTCTTACTAATCTAAGAACAGACCGTTCCGCACTAAAATATTCAGTGGTCTGTTCTGCAGAAAAGTTGATTAAGAAACAGATTTCTTTCACTAACCCGAAAGAAATCACAAAGGATTATTTTTAATATGAGTGTTCATTCACCCCCCTTCTAAACACTCCGGACCGATCCTAACACTCTTTTTCTTTTATACCTTAACCTCTTTTGAGTCTTATTTCTTTTAACTCATAAGAAACTTCCTTTTCTTTTTCCCATTCATCAATATTTTCCACTATACCCATCAAATTAAAAAGTATAAGTGCATCAAATGAGATTCATTATACTCCATTTGAGTAAGGATAAATATTCAATTTTTAAGCTCGTAAGGGTATGTATAATGAGTTTAAATAATAAATGTCGACTGGTGCCAATTGTATACTAAATATACATCATTCTTTTTCAATAAGGCTCATAGTGGGACATCACGGAATGATATAGACAATGTAAGCTTGAAAAGCTCAAAGACAGCCTAGATCATTTACAATCAAGTTCATAACTATAAAATTTCGCCTCAAAATACCCTCAAATAGGTTCTAGGATAACTCTAAAATGTTCAAGACAAATCATCGAGTTCACAACAATTATCACTATTCAACATGCAATCCACAAAATCATAACTCAATGTGCTCAATATTGATCATTTTTGACATGCTAACTCAACAAAGGATATCAATGTATATCCATATGCATAGTGAGATCAAAATTCTCATTGTATAACAATTATAATTCATTCTTTTCTCAAGTTTGAACTCATAAAAAAAAAATTAGCTCATAATAATTGGACGAATGAAGTGTCAATTTTAGCACAAAGCATGCAGATTAAACCATAAAGCATGCAAGTCACTCCCCAAAACTTAAATGGAACATTGTCTTCAATGTTTAAAAGAATCCAAAGGAAAACAATAAACTCCCGTTATCAATATGCTTGGTTGAGGATTGATGGTGAATGGCTTTTGAAAGCTCCTCTGCTGTAGGGATTTATCGCTTCAACTGAGTACCTAGCAAGAGAAGAATTCAAATAGTAAAATAATCGACTCGAGAGATAATAAAACTAAAATGCAAAAACCAAAATTAAAATAAACTAAATAATAAAGGATATTGCTTGGGTTTCCTCCCAAGAAGCGCTTGAATTTTAGTCTTAGCAACCATCAAACAGAACATTTAACCCATAGTAAGTATCATATTATACCACAAATGAGTCTTTATTCAGTACGCCCTCAAGCTTGGCAAGATATGAAGAGTGTAAGTTTGTCTCTCCAACAACATTCTTCATGAGTTGATAGGCATGTGAGATGGAATCTTGGGTTGGTGTGATCTCTTGGAGGATATAGTACGGTGAAGTTGGTTTCTATGAGAAGAATGAATCCACATATGGCATAGAACACGTCACCGTTGATGGCTGCTCATCGTCTTATAAAGATATAATCATCATCAAACATCACTCTTGGCTCATCTTTCAGTGGGAAATCCTCGGATAACTTCTCTAAAGTAGGCTCAATCACTTGAGGAGGCTCAAGTTCCAACTGATCTTCCTCATTAGTAGGATTACTCCTTCAAACTTGGTTGGTGGAGTATTCATCATCTTGTAACCAAACTTGATTTTCACTCTTTGATTTGTAGATAACATCTCATCCTCATGGCAACTAGCTGAAAATGCTTCCACGAGGACCACTAATTACTGCTCTAGGCGGCATATAGAGTTCGTCGGGTTTCCTAAACGCTGATCATTTGATGCCATGAATTCGCATACCATATCTTCCAACTGATTCATGTTTCCTTCAGAACTACCCCATCCTCTCCTTGATGCTTGGATGGTTGGTGTGTAAAATATGGGTAGTGAAGCTCTGTCGGTATTGGTGGCTCCAACCTTGCAGTGAAGGATCTCAATGCCAATGGTAGTCGAAGTCCGACATTTCACTGAACAAGTACAACACACTGCTTTCATCTCTATCGAAAAGGGGACTACCAGTCCGACAATTCTATCGATTCACGCTTTAAATCAAATAGCATGATTTATAACCAGGTGCACGGTTGTCAAGTTTTAGTATATTAATTCATAAGTAAGAGTGTCGAACCTGGAGGAACTAACTGTAAATATCAAATAAGTCGCTTTAAACTATACTTAACCTACGATAATGATTTAATAATTAAATTAATAACTAAGTTAAACTACTACTAATTCAACCAAACAAATCAAAGTTAAAGAGAAAATTTCACTTGAGAATATTATCAAGACGTCAGTTCACCAATATAATCTCCTACATATTAAAACAGATCATAATATGCTTGTTTGACCATCATCTGTTTTGTTGTAGAAATAATGGAAAGCTAACTTTGATTTTGTTCATTTTAAGATATTTAATACATTAACTCAGTTGACATTTTAATCAATAACATATATTCGTTTTAATTAACACAACTAATCAATCACCACCACATAAAGATAGAGCAATTCAATTCATGTAACAATATATATTTTAAATAAATAATTCATAACATAAAAGCAAAAAAAATTAAGATAAAAATAAATCAACAAAGACATTCGATTGATCTCATGAAATCTACCAAATTTTAATAAAATAATAATTTGGATTACAATACTTACTAAAAAATCCAGAACTCTCATCTCAAAAATACCTATTTTTTAAGTATAAAAAAGAACTACAAAAAACCTTCCAGAGAGAAGGTACAAAAAACTACCAGAACCTTTCAAATTGGTTTATTTTGCATAATACAATAATTTGATCTAAAATTAACTAAAACTTAATGATTTGAAACCAAAGTTCTATGAGTTCGTATTAGTAAATAATTTTAACAAGAAATTAAGATGCTTCATAATTTATAATTTTATTTAAATATGAATACAATAATTTTTATTTTGCTAAGTTATTAATTTTTTTAGATTGGGAAGTTGTTTTACATTTTTTTTATTTTTAGTATTTATTTCATTTAATTATTAATATAACTTTAAATTTTAATTATTCAAATTTACATTATAATTTCAATTATTAATATAATTATTAATTATAATTTTTTATGTTCTCTTATCTATTTAAATACTTATTTTAGATTATATATTAACATTTAAAATATAAATTAATAACGATATAGAAATAGATGCTGGTAAATGATGTGGTAGGTGGGGTCCAAAATAAAAACCGAACCATTGTAGAGAAAAATGATGGGATTGGATGAGGGGCTGAATGTCAGAAAAGTGATGATGTGTTAGATTATGAGTGGCTGAAAAGAGCTTAACCATTGCATGTGCTCTTAATATTGGGTTTTTAGTAAAATGAGTGTAAGATAATTGTAAGATTGTCAAATGGGTCTCTTAAATCCTTAGGCTCTTGTCATAGTAAACCCTTTTTTTTCCTTCATTTTAGTGCGAAATTCCAGTTTTTTTAGGGCATAGTTTTGTGAGGAATATTTTTTGCGTTTGTTTGCGAAGAAATAAAAGGAACAAGGTCAATGGTGGGAGACGAGATGGAGAAGGGGTGAGGATTCTTCGGATGAAAAGGAAAAGTTGGAATGAGAAGAGGAGGAAATACTTCAACACTTTTTATTTTTATTTTTAATATCACTGCAACTATTACATATCTGCAGATTAGTTTTTTTATGGGTCCTTTCGTAATTTTGAGTCTAGTACAAGTGTATTTAGATCATTGATTCTCAACCTTAAAATTACACGAAAAGTTGTACATTTATTTTAAACAAAAAGCATACCATATTTAACTAAAGATTAACTAACATGGCAATTACAACGCATATCTGAAAAACCAACCATAAAGGTCATACATCCTAAGAAATAACAAAGTCGAATCAACATAAGTCAAATGCTGCCTCCTAGTGAAAGCGGGGTAACCAAGTGGATTGGGAAAATGAACCATCGCAAAAGCACGAGGCTGTGACCAGAATGATGTATGAAGCACCTAGCCAATATTTGTACACTCAAATCAATAAGCCCATAGTCTGGACAAGTATATGAATTGCCTTCCATGGCATGTGAAGGTAAAAACGAGGATAGAAGAACAACATAAACTAATAAAGAGCCTGCAAACGCACAAGCTCTCGTATCGAATACCCGTACAGAAAGCCATATCACTGGATGACGCCTGAAACCAACAGACTCCCTAGTCAAAACCATTCGTACTCCATCAAGGAAAAATACAAAATTACCACAGCCATGAAAGCAAAAGAGGAACACAAATAAATACAGTAATAGACACCATAGAACAACACACATATACAAGACTACAAAATAACACAGAAACTAAAGAAAAGAAAGTAGGGAAATATAGAACAGTAGCAAAAAGGGAAGACGCGAATGCACGCATGCAAAATAATGCCCAGAAAGCTCCCCAATTCTGGGCATGCCGGTCACTGAGTGTCATGGTCCGGAAAGAGTCTGCACGCCGCCATGGAAACAGAAGAGGTCAGCCAGGGAGAGCGAGCCAACACCGAACCAAGAAAGCCACTGGAAACGGGAAGATGGCAAGCGGCTACAAGCAGCCACAAACAAACACAAAGGTCTCGGTCAGCCGGATATGGTCGAGAAACAAACACCCCACGACCACAAACTGATCTGGCGAAGAAAAAATCACTGGCAACACCGCCACATAAACGAGGAAAAATTTCTATGATCACAAATACAAGACCATAGTCGATATTAGAGCAGTAAAGTAAACCACAACCAAGTAGGAAAAGAGAATGGAAGTACCAATACAACCAAGAGAACGCAAAAGAGGAGAATGGAGAAAGCATCGCGAAGAAGATCCTCGAACAAAAACCCTCATCCTTGCGGAATCATTTTATCACATTAATAATATGTTATGAGTTATTGGCAAAGAACACCCGTGGTTTTCTAAATAGACATATTACCTCTATGGTTTGAAAATAAATATTTTACCCTATGGTTTGAAATATATGCATTTTGTTATCACGTGGTTTGAAAATAGACATTATACCTCCATATGGCTTGTGAAAATAGAACGTTTACACTCTGTAGTTTGTGAATATGTGCATTTCTCCATGTATGTCATGTTTTGCAAACCAATGGGAGATGTAAAAATTACCTATTTTGAAAACATGTGGTAACATGTCTATTTACAAATATAGGGGGTAAAGTGTCTATTAGGGATACCATATTAGTAAAATGCTTAATTAGAAATAACATGCAGTTAAATGTCTATTATCGATACCACATGAGATAATTACCGCTAATTCTGTTTATAAATATACTTTATCCTTCAACTATCCATCGTACATAACAAGGGGTACCTAATTACTGTATTATATCGACAGAAATATACAAGTAACTAGTGAGATTAAAATCTCGTTTACAACTTCTGCTGACAGCATTTTAAATCAAATCATTAGTTGTGAAATATATAATCAAATCTTATTATTGTTTCATTTTACATAATCTTTTAGAAGGGATGAGCAAGTTATGGTGGCTCTTCCCCAAATTCTAACTTATGAGGATCCTAATCAATTTGCTCCACATTAGTCTTGATTCGAGGGATTAAATCCGTCTGATTCATTTTTTGCAATATTGCTTGCTGTACAAGTATATGTGGTTATATAATTTCAATCATTATAGAATTTGTTTGCCAAACAATAAAAATCATATTTTTGTTGTACTCATCGAAGAAAATTTAAAAATTAATAAAAGAGAAAACTCACTAAAATTGAAACTGGCTGCACCTATGAAAAGAGAGTGAAAGCCCGGTTTTTTGAACCAAGTCAATAAATAGAGGTTTGGTCAAACTATATTAGATTAGTCAAGCAAACTACTTGATGACAAACTTAAAAGATGTGAAGGAATCCGGAGATAAACTCAATTATGAGACAATCACAGAGTTCGTGGGAACTGAAACTCTCGAATTGCACACTTTATAAATATCATACTAGTTTTCTATGCCTTAAAGACTCGAAAATATAACACCAAAAGACAAATTTTGGAACACATACTCAAATGTGCAATTTTCAGCAAAGACATTATTCACGTTTTTGTCAACCCAAATTCATTAAAACAAACAAGAATCATTGTTATTCTCGGTAAGTGGGCTTTTGCTTTGAAATTTGTTTTAGTTTTTGAAAAGTCGTATGTTTCTAAACTTCAATCGATAATGCGAAGTATTTTGAAACTATAAATTCTGATGTTCTGATGAAAATTATGATTTTTGAAGCTCTTTAATTTCGAAATCCAATTGGTGGGAATTCTGAATCTTTTTCTGATACTGATGTGGTGGGATTATAATAGTTTTTTTTCACCTGATACAGTGTTTAACCGTTGTTCTAGGAAGTTCAGACCATTATTCGTGGATGATCCGATGTTCTGACCTTATCTCTATGATGGTTATGTCTAGAGAACTTGTATTGTGATGCCTAGAAATAATTCATGTGTTAATTGGTGGAGTTTATCATTATGCGTTAATTATCGTATCTTATAGACTCGGTTTGGGTTGAACCGATAATAATAGAAAACATGGAATGAATTTGAAATGATTTTGTTGGAAGTATGTAAAGGAAGTTTCAGCCTTAAAAACACAATACACACATTTTCACCTGAATTTTTTTACAAAACCCTCTCTAAATTATTGCTTCCTTTTGTCATCTTTTCTTGGCTTTTGGCTTGGAACCAAGATAGGAACTTGTTGTGAAGTGAAAGTAAAACTATTTGGTGAGGATTTATTACTTGAACATGTTGATATCATGCTTAGTAGTTCCCATTTAAACATGATAATGAAAGTTGATGTTTCTTGATTTTCTATGAGTTGAATTGAAGCACGTGAACTTAGTAACCCTGCAGTGAAGTTTGTTCCTTCCTGCGTTAAAAAAGCATTTCTACGCTTCAATACAACTTGTATGATGTTTTGGAGGTATGAGTTATGGTAAAATGGTAGAAAGTCAAAGATATGCATGTTCTGAATTTTTCAGGGTCGGACGATAGATCGCAAGCCATGGGGCGATCGATCGCATGAGGGTAAGAACAAGTGATGTGGTGTGTTGAGCGATCGATCACTTGCTTGTGGCCGATTGATCGCGTAAGAGAGACAATCGATCGCGTATGAGGCAGAAAGTTACATGAATTTTAGGCGTGAGGCGATCGATCGCATGATGATGACCGATCAATCGCTAGGGTTAATGTTTTTGAAAATTTATAATTTCACGAAAGTGTTATGATGAAGCTTATTATAACATGGGATTATTGAATTCATATGTCAGGAGGAGGTTAAGCAGTAACTCCTGATTTCTATCTTTTGAACGGACGACAGGTACGTG